>OX246740.1:49221434-49342325 GCA_945910005.1 Isoperla grammatica
TACATAGAGTAATTTATCTTTGTGCTTCAAGGGTTTTAATGTCTTTGGACTCATTCTTATTCAGTTTCACCCTCATTCATCCACTCACGGCCAGCAGGGGTAGAGTGGTCAAACTATTCATATAGTTACCACGTATATAGTCACAGATGCCATATTGGTATCATATATGATTTAACCATAGATGAGCGGGTATGGTTTTTAAATTGCATTAAAGCAGGGGCTACATTTAAAAATATATATGAATTTAAATTTAAATTCATTTAGAATTAAACAAAAGGTGATGTTTCTCTGTCGATTGTTGAATATAAAATGCCGCAGACAATGATACAGCGCTATCTTTTTGATAGTTCTAGTGAAGACAAATTTGTTGTTTTTTAAACACCTTTATCACAATAGCATTTCTTTATTTGCTTCTTATTTGTTCATTGTAATACCCACATGGTCGTAATTAAATTCGGTCGAAATTTCAAATCTAAATTTGTATAACCAACC
Source organism: Isoperla grammatica (assembly GCA_945910005.1). NCBI lineage: Eukaryota > Metazoa > Arthropoda > Insecta > Plecoptera > Perlodidae > Isoperla > Isoperla grammatica. Next base: position 49,221,927 of record OX246740.1, read on the forward strand.
TTGGCTGTTCATGCTTTGCACTCAATCTGGGAATTTAGTTGCAAATTAATTGTCTCTTCTTACACAATCATTGTTCTTAATTTAATTTATTTTTTCCCTTGGCATAGGAAGTTTCAATTATATTTAGCTTCATTGTATATATAAAAAAACACTTTATACAATTTATTATATGCTTCCTTTTATGCGTTTTATTATTTGAAGTGATTGTATTCGATAATTACGATAAGGGTAACTTTTTCATCATCAGAATTAGTTTGGTATCCCACAATTCCGCCAGGGTGATGTATAATATACTCTTACGCGCGAATAAAGAATCACAATAGGCTGTCTGGGCACGTCTAACCGGTCACGACCTTCAATTGTAATGTAAAGTACCCCCAGTTACTTCTCAGGGGGGTGGAGGGGGGTGACCAATGACCGGTATCTGGTTTCCTTCCTCCCTCTTCCATCACCGCTGTTCACGAATTACCGCTCATTGTCTTGATTAGTCGTGGACGCGTGTATAAGCCGGTGTGACGTTCAATCCAATTATCCACTGCCGCACACAATCATGCTCATATGGCAATTTACGCGCTGAAAAACTTTGTAGGGACTCGCCCGTACACATACATGCATGTCTGTACTGGTTATATGTATTCTTGGCTTTGAAATAAGTATAAACGGTGACTTTGGAGCCGTCCTAGCAACGACGCACTCAATAAATTCAAAGTTGTTCTGAATTGGCCTTGTTGGTTCTGACATCTGTCCGCAGGTGTTCGCACTGTCTAATCACTGATTCATATGTTTTGTATTTGAAATATTGATCTTTGATTGGTTATCGCTCACTCGTCGATGGTGTTCGAAGCCTACAGGGTTGGTATAGTCACTTTAAATTAAAGTCCCCCACTGCAAATCAGTTTAGTTACTGAGTGGGTAGGTGGTATTTATTTAGTTTTACTTTTAATCCAAACTTTGTATAGGAAAGTTCAGGTTTAGTACGAAAACGTTACAACTTTATCCAGTGTAATAAGAACCATTCTAAGTTTATCTGCAATACTCGCACATTTCTAGAATTTTTCTATAAGAAACATGTAATTTTCTGGCCTAGTGACCGTGGTATTTTACACGTTGGTCTGGTAAACTGCGATTACCGTGTACACGGTTGGAATCCAAGATTGGGCTTGGATGTCTTGTGTATATATATATCTTCATAAATCATCGACTCATCGCATTGCCAAGATACTGGTGATATCAGTCGTAAATTCCAAATATTATCATTCACTTTAATCAGTCCAAGAGATTATTATTGGTTAGAGAGATTATTTATTATTATAAGAGGATTTAGGAGGAAGATTTATTATTATATTGAATTGAATTGAATTTATTGGGTTTAAGGGCGCTTCAACCAGTTAGGTCATTTTGCGCCACCAAGATGGTGTTTTGCAAGCTAAGTAATTAAGTAACTATGAAAGTAGTAATTATGTTTTAATTTTATATGAATTTAATTTATATTATTTTATATTTGTATTTGGTTGTAATTAAAATTGTTGGAAAAACTGTGTGCGGACAAGAAATTTTAAAAGTTTATCACAATTCTCGTATGATAAAAGTTCTTCATACAACGGGGAAAGCTTTAATTGTGTTTTCAACACATCATGTTTGGTACATTCTGACAATATGTGACGCACAGTCAGAGTAACGTCACAAGTGTCACATTTTGGGACAACTTTTTCTCTAGTGAGGAGATAGCCATGAGTCAAACGAGTGTGGCCAATGCGAACCCGTGCCAACACAACCTCTTCCCGGCGAGAAAGACGAGAAGATGGAGGCCGAACTTTATTGATCAATTTAGGCATCACACTGTGCAACTTGTTCAGTTGCACTTGGTCCCAAGCAGCTTGTCGTTTATCTAAAATGACTTGTTTGAACGTACTCTTGACATCTGGAACAGGGACGATATCGAAGTCAACATGGCGATGTTGACAGGCTGCCTTTGCAGCCTGATCGGCCAATTCGTTTCCTTTGATTCCCACGTGTCCAGGTACCCAGCAAAATTCGATAGTATAATTCCTCGAATTGAGTTTCTCCAGATAAAACTGAATGTCTTGGACCAAGTGATGGACGGAATACATGATACAAATTGCTTGAAGTCCACTCATGCTATCCGAACAAATTAAAAACTTACCCTTTGGAGAACGTGATATATATTTCAGAGCTTCGCGAATGGCGACCAACTCTGCGGTGAAAACTGAACACATGTCGTGTAACCTGAATTGTTCAGTTAAGGTGGAGCAATAAAAGCTACATCCTACCTTGTTGTCAATTTTGGAGCCATCTGTGAACACCAAGGTAAACCCACGGTGTTCATGGCAAATTTCCAGAAAGTGAATTTTGAATTTTAAATCCTAAGTAGAAAATTTATCAAAAATACAAAGATCAAATCTCATAACTGGTTCCGGTATAATCCAAGGTGGATTAGTACCAAAAACCGAGTTGAAAAGATTTGGCATATCAAATTCTAAAAATGCAAATAAATGTAAAACACGCAAGCCCGTTGGTAATGTAGCCAATGGTTTACTATCAAAATGTCTGACAAATCTGTCGTTAAAAAGAATCTGATGTGATGGATGATTTGGTATAGCTCTGATCTTCATAACGTACGCGCCCATCAAGTAGTTTCGTCGCTCTGCCAAGGAGGACTCTCCTGCTTCAGCATAGAGGCTTACGACGGGGCTTGTTCGAAATGCGCCTAGCGCAAGGCGAAGGCCACTATGATGGACGGTATCGAGCAATTTAAGAGTCGTATCACGAGCGGAAGAGTATACAAAATAACCGTAATCCATTTTGGATTTAATCAACGCTCCATACACGCGTAGCAGACAGGTGCGATCTGCACCCCATTTCGTGTTGCTCAGAACTTTTAAAATGTTGAGGGCTAACATGCAACGTTTTCTCAATTGGACAATATGATGATGCCAGTTGAGCTTCACGTCAAACTCCATACCGAGAAGACGGACATGGGGCCTGAACTGAAGCTCAACATCGTTGAAGGTCAGTTTTGGATCATTATGAAGTCCTCGAAGGTGACAAAAGCGAATGCACTGGGTCTTTTCGGGAGAGAATCTAGTACCCCGAGCTCGAGCCCATTCACTGATATTATTTAAACCTTTTTGCACTTGTCGTTCTGCAATCGAGAGATTCACAGATCTGTAGAAAACCCCAAGGTCATCAACAAATAAACACGACATTAATGCTTTTGGTATGCATGCAATAACGCTATTGATACCTATTGCAAACAAGGATACCGAGAGGACAGAACCCTGCGGCACACCCGTTTGCAAATCAAAGGGAGCGGAAAGCACGTTGTTAACCCGCACTTTGAAATGCCTGTCTTTTAAGAAATTCTCGAGGAACTTGGGCATATGCCCTCGGAAGCCCCACGTGTGAAGTTGTTGCATTATGGCATAACGCCAAGTGGTGTCGTAAGCCTTTTCAATGTCAAAGAGAACACCTACGACGTGTTGTTTTGCCACGAATCCTTCCTGTATGTAAGTTTCCAAACGCACCAAGTGGTCGATGGTACTGCGACGCTGACGAAAGCCACACTGGACGTTCGCCAACAATCCTCGTGTTTCAAGGACCCACATGAGACGTTTGTTTATCATCTTCTCAAATAATTTACAAAAGCAACTAGTTAAAGAGATGGGTCGATACGATACCGGCATGGATTTGTCTTTACCAGGCTTAAGGAGCGGAATCAAAATGGCACTACGCCATTCATCAGGAAAAGTGTCAGACAACCATAAAAAATTAAAAAACAATAAAACAACCTCTAGCGACGAGTCCGTCAAGTGAACAAACATGTCGTTGTGCAGCCTGTCCCCACCCATAGACGTGGGTCGGAGACACTTTACGGCTGATCGGAGCTCCCACAATGTGAAGGCTCGATTATACGGTTCTGTGTTTTCCGAACGAAAATTCAGTTTCGTCGACTCACACCGTTTCTTTCGATTGAGAAAATCCACATCGTACCGGGAATTACTACTGACAGAAGCAAAGTGAGTGCCTAGCACCGATGCCACATCCAATGGAGTGGTGACAAGCTGGCCATTATCCCGAATGGCGGGGATGGTATTCACTTGACGGCCAGTTATTGCCTTGATCTTCTTCCACACAGTGGTGGAAGAAGTACAATGATTCATTGTGGACACATACTCACTCCAGGAACGCCTTTTACTGTGCTTGACAGTATGTCTGGCCTGAGCCCTTTTGCGTCGAAGTATTTCTAAATTACATGCCGTCGGATAGATGTTAAAACGCTTAAATGCCGCTTTTTTGGCTTTAATTGCAACTTCGCATTGCTTGTTCCACCACGGGACAGGATGTCGACGTGGCCTACAGCTAGTCACGGGTATACTGGCGGATGCTGCGTCAAGCATACATCTGCTGACTTCACTGACAAGGACGTTGGGGTCACGAGAACAAGTAAAGTCCACCTTTAACAAGGCTTCCTCACTTAGTTCCTGGAACCTTCCCCAATCAGCCTGCGCCAATCTCCAACCCTGCCCCGGGTGGTACGGTGAGACATAAGTTAATAATGTAATTTGCATCGGAAAATGATCACTTCCGTGCAGATCATCCAACACATCGAGCTCAAGATCAAGCCATAGTAATGGCGTACACATAACAAGATCAATGGCAGAAAAATTACCAGAATGGGAGGTAAAATGGGTCATCTGGCCCGTGTTTAAAAGGGAAATGTCGTTGTGCTGTATGAAATCCGTGACAATACAACCTCGTGGATCAGAAACCAATGAACCCCAGTCAACATGGTGAGCATTAAGATCACCTGCCAAGATCATAGGTCCCTGAAGTTGGTTGAAAACTGCCTCCAGATCGTGCCTAGAAACAGCGAATGCGGGTGGAATGTATATACAACAAAAGGTGGTGGGATTTGGGATATACGCTGAGACAGCAATGACCTGAAGTCGAGACGTAACGTTGATACTGGTGGCGTACACAGAGTCATGCACCAAAATGGCAACACCACCCCGTGCACGATCACCTTCAGTAAAATCCTTCCTATATAACGAATAGCCTTTAATTTTTGGTTGATCGCTAGGTTTGAAAAACGTTTGTTGCAAAAAGACAACGAGGGGATGTTTGTCACGGAGTAACAGTTGGAGTTGTTCTCGGTTTGTATAGAAACCACGACAGTTCCAAGAGATAAAAGTAGCCATATTTAAGATTTAGTTTGGAGCTTGTATACGTCTGATATCTGAGGTTGTCGCCTTCTTGCGATGTTTATTGTTAAATATGTAAAAATAAGTGTAGTTTAATCAGGTTTAGCTGCCCTCAAAAGATTGTAAGGATTTTGATCCATGAGCGGATCCTCGACCATATCTTCCAAAGAGGAAGTGCTTTTGAGCCTGGCCAGCTTTGCCTTTTTAGTACTACTTTTATTATTTGAATTTATATTACCAGTAGGCTTCAAAAAGGGTTTAGATTGATTGTTGATGGTGGTAGCCGGGTGTTGTTGTTGAGGGGTGGCTTCGCGATGGGGTTTAAATGAGGTTGAAGGTTTGCTCGGTGCAACGGAGGCATTGTTTGTTAGCTAATAATTACCTTAAGATTTTCTAGAATTGTGTTCTGTTAAATCAAACTATTTTTACTTACTGTACTACTGTATAGTATATAAAAATTCAAAATTTAAATAATTTCACAATTTTGGTTTCGATTTTTTACTACAAATAATATAAACTTCCACTCGTAACGTTTGAAAGGATGTTATTTACGTGTTGGGAAAGAATAGGCCCGAATAAATAAAATATACTCATTAGAATTTAAGAATTCTATCAATTTGGTGGAGGTGCCGGGTTGAAATGAAAACACACAAGTCCTGATAAGTCTTTCGCTATAGTCCAGCTTTTGTAAGCTTGCATCATCTAGGGAAAACAGCACTGTCTGCTATGCATTTCGATTTTCAAATAGGAATTTTTTTCATTATTCCTTACATTACAAACTTATGTTTAGATCGAAATTATAGTTTTCAACATGAAATATCAAGTAAATCATGCCATATATCTTAAATTGGATTACTGTAAAATCCGCAGGTTTCGGTGTCTTGTGCTGCTATATCTCTTAGGTCCAGTCTTACAATGCCCCAATAACTACTTAGGCCCGGTATTATAACGCCCGGCTAAACGTTTAGCACTGGGCTAACTTGTTTTTTCCTATGAAACCACGCTTACGATTGGTGGTTGCCATGGAGAAAACAAGTTAGCGGTGGGCTAAATATTTAGCCGGGCGTTATAATACCTGGCCTTATTCGTCGAATAGCTTGTTGTCTCTATGGCAACGACCAATCAAAACTCTTGAAATTCTCCAAATAGCTTAATTGCTACAAATAACTTTCCTATTCGGAGATTGTAAGACCGGCCCTTAGCAACTGTTGCTTACGTGACTCATCTCCCTAACACTCGCATAGGCTACACAACATTAGTACGGTGGGTGTGCGGCGCCACTTAGATTTATGCTCTCAAAGGTGTGCGGGAAACCTGATTCAGTCTATCTGAGACTTGAGAATTACTCTAGAAGCCGTTCTCGATCACATCAGGCGTGAAACGAGTGGGAGGGGGGGGGGGGGGGGGGGGGTTGACCCCGGGGGGCAAAACTTGTGGTCGCGACTGTACTTCAATATTGCATCACCGACTAAGGTGTAATTATATAATTACTTAGTTAATTTATTTTAAAGTGAATTAATGTTGGGATTAAGGTGATCAACGTTATATGGTGTATATATATATACAAGATTTCCGAAATTGAATTTTCATTTAAAATCTCGGAAATGTATATCTTGTGGGTTTATGTCTGCTTAACATGCTAAAACCGTTGGGTTCATAGGGTGTTTACTGTTTAGTTTTGATTCGGCAGAAACTGAGTTTCATCTTGTATAAACACATAATACATTCGCCCATCAATGATGTGTTCGTTTTATTTATACATAGAAACAATGAAAGCAAAAAGTTGAACAACGCAAATAGTGAATACGATTTTATAACTAGTTCGTATTTTGGTTTTCTGTTTCTTTTGTTGCGATCTTTGCAAATGGTAAATGGAAAACAATGTTTGAACACAATTTTGAATAAATACACATTGAACACACCTGTTCTCAGGTAGAGCTGGTAATTGTTATTTTATGTCGAAATAAAGCTCTCGAGGCCAGTCAACAATAATATAGAGAAATGTCTGCTCTAAAGGGATACAAGTCCATCGCGTTCTGTTCTTTGTTTCATGTGTAATTGTTCCCGCGGAACTTATAGTTACTACACTTTAGAGTGGTAAGTAATATCGAGAGGCCGTTAGGTCAAACTAGGGGAACATATTCGAACACGCCCCCAGAATGTTGCACAAACTTACATATTGTATTATTCAACTGGTACCGAGAAACTCTACTTGTCGTTTCATGTGGTGAAATAAGTTGCAAAATATTATACTTTAGTGTCATTTTTGGTTATGAATTGTGATGGTATGTTTTATTTATTACGGAGAGATTAAGTTGTCCATTTTTAATTGCATTTTTCTCATTTTAAACAAAGTGCTGGCAAATGTTGAAATAGAACTGCAGTTAGACAACTCACAGTTCTTTTTGTTCGCGACTCGAGAGTGTAGTAAAAATACTACAAATTTTAATGAATAAGAAGCGTTAACTGTCAAAACTACAATTTCGTTCTTAACCATATACCTGTGCCATTCGTTTATTCACAACAAAAGCAAATAAGCAATTTTTTTTCAACTAACAGAGATCATTTTAATACATTTGATGGGCGATTGCATTGTTGAAAAAACTAACAGGATACAGTACTGACTTGATGTCCAGTATTTCAATGTCCAGTTAAAATATACTTTTCAGTTAAATTGTTTCCACCATGACAACGGCCAATAGAAATACACCAAACTGGGCTTACCTGACAGTTAAATTTACTTGACACTCTAACTGGACATTGAAATACCGGCCCTGAAAGTAATAAAAGTGAGTTATTTTTTTGCTTTGCTCTGCTATAGAAATAATAACAATTTATTGGTACTAGTGTTTTGTTATCATCGGACATAACAGTTTGATAACTTAAGCAAGTTAATAATTGATCCCGTTTATCTGGTGAGATCCTATCATAGTCAGCTTCTGTTATCTTGCCTCGTGTCTCCCTATGGAGTCCCTTTAGTAGCCATCAGTTGTGTGTATGACAGCCCCAACCATAATTCATTCCATACAGCTTCTGGTAAGAATCCAACAGTTCCTCCCGAATACCACCCACGAACTGCGATCTACGCTAAATTTATTTTCACGACTTTTGTCGCCGAGTTTGTTTAGTTTTCCGTTTTCCTTCTCCTCCGAAATTATTTCGTCCAGTTAAGAAACATCTGTTAGTTTTTTAGTTTCTTTACGGCGTCTCAAGCAAACGCTTTCAACATTTGAATAAATAAATACACCCGGAAGGTTCGCGCGCTGGAGTGGCGCTCGCGACGGACCACTTTACAACTAGAAAGAACGCAAATGCAACGCCTTTCTTTACAATCGCATCAAAGGACCAGTGGAAAAAAGAAAGAAGGAAGGAATCACTTCTCAAAGAACAGGGAATTTAACTTTGTAAGATATTTTTTCCCCCTTTCTTTGTATCGAATGCATTGCATCAAACGCGGGCGTAGAATATTAAATTTGTACGAGACTTTTGAGGGGGTTTGGATACGTTTTCTCGAGTTTAACCGCTCTTCTGGCGATGCTCTTTTGTTTAAGTGTGTTGTATTCCTTGAATACACTGTCAATACAGTATGTTTTAATAATATCTGAACAAGAAATCACATCACATTCTCGACTTCCGCTTTGACAGAATATGGGTCAAGCTGTTTTGCACAACATTTTCCAATAACAATAAAAACAGACGCAATTTCCGAACAAAGAATCCTCAATTCCTCAAAACTTGTACATGTGTCACGTCCATTTCTCTGAAACACATTTCAATTTGCTCAGTTCATTTCACATTGTTGCCAGATGTCGCTGTAGTCAAAGTAATCGACCGTCTAAAAAATATCGGTTTTAAATAAAGTTCTGATCGATTACTTGTATCACTGTTTTCAATGTATGCATAAGTTTATTTTAATGTTATTCTGTGAAAGTGATCCGAGATGGATTTCGATATTTATTTCTTTTGTTATGAGAGGATATTGAAGTGGCAGACTATCAGAATGAGACCACTGATGAGGGCTGGAGCCATGGCTATATAATTCAATGAAGCATTTCGTCATTTTTCTCTTCGCTTGTCATCTTCACGTTAGTCTCGTCGTCTACACCCCCCACCCCCCTCCCCCTCCCACCTTCCCCTCCCCCCCCCCCCCACACCCGTATATAACCGTCTAGGTCAGTCTTTGACATATAGTCTGAGTATTAATACTTCCTCTTCATTTCTAAGGGCTACATTCTCCGTCTTCTTTGTTGTGATTTACCCTATTATTTAGAATGTTTTCTTTATGCAAAAACGCCTTTAGAATAACGAATGGGGTTATCTTACTTGTCATAATCTTTGCTATACGAGCTAGTAAAACATAAAGTATGCGCTAGAGATTTACATTATCGTTCGTAATTTGTTCATACAACGTCACATAATGTTCTAGGTGCAAGGAATTGAGATAGAGAGCTATTTGGTTATAGTTGCGGCCTCGAATGACACCAAATTCCAAGTTTATGTTGAACATTTGGGTTCGTCTTTGTTGCGTTAACATGGATGCAACTTCTAGACCTTGTCAGACCCACGTAGATCAATGCTTACACATGCTTCGCGTTTTATTTCTTTTGCTATTTATAGCTAATGCAGTTTTTATCTGTATTTGCGGTCTAGATGAACTTATGATCTATTAATGACACCTTCTACTTTCAAACCAGAGTCAACTATACTTTTGAGGTTTTCCGCGTAAAACGTGTGAAAAGGTAGAGGGAAAAAATATCCAGTGTTTCATCCATATTAGAATGGGCTTCTTCAGGGACTTTTAGAGAGTGTTGCCACTGGAATGGTAACAATTTTCATGAGGGCATCTTTGGACCTGTTGTTATCACAATAATACATACTATTGCAAAGGCCTTGGATTTTTCTACACCTTTTGAAAGCGGTTTTACTAGTAAAACCTCAATAAAATAGGTTTTTACTTATTTATGTACCGGTCTTAGAGCTCTCGATACAATCTACCACGACGTCTACTGTGAAAGTGCGAATTCAGTTTAAATTATAATTGTTTATTTATACTGCTGACCCCTAGGTTTGTCCAGCCACGACATCATCCCCAATCTATTACGGCCAGAACTATCGCTGGCCCTCTGGTGATCATTACTTTAACTAAGTCGTAAAGCCACTGACAAGGGCTCCCTCGATCCCTCGTAGCAATTGTCAACGTGTAACGTCGTTCACTCCCCTCTCCCCCCCCTCCTCCCCCCCTCCCCTCCCCCCTTCCCCTCGTCCGGCCATGATGTGAGGACCTGACCTCGCATATAGGCAACCTGCTACACACAACATACTACACACATACCTCATTTGATGTCTTAAGCTTCACATTACGAGGGTCCTAGTCCTACATAATGGTTTATTTATAAATTTAGTAGCTGTTTTAGCTTAAGTTTCATCAATACAATATTTGTATTTTTTAAGGTGTATTTCGAAAACAAATTTGTTTTCAATTTGAATGCAATTTGAATACCAAACGTGAACGTCTTTTTCGATACAGTTTGTACGAATATAAATATATAATATTTCTAGAAAACGGTGGCTCTTCACTTTTTCTACTTTCTACGAAAATTAAATCAAAATTTTAAAATTGTATACGGAATATTATATCAGCTTATTACGTTTTGTTTATGATTCCATTCTAAATTTCTGTAGCCTTGGTTTTACTGTGGAAAACGTAACGTCAAACTCCAACGTTGGGCTTGTACCAACGTCGTCCTTCTTCCAAATTCAAACATTCTAATTCTAATATTATTTTCTGCTGGACAACATGTAATTACATAAATTGATGTACAGAAACGAAGGGGACAGGATACGGGACCCATTAGTAGATGCCCCCCCCCCTCCCCCCCCCCACCCCCTTCCCCTCCCCCCAACAATACGTCTAGTTTCTAACGAGTAGTGATCATGATTTATGACGAGTGAACAACGCCGAAGCCACGCACACTTTGTTTGTACATCCCTGTTAATGGGCGAAACAGACGCTCATTCCGGTTAAAAGGCAACAAGAACGTTGTGGAGATAATTGATAACTGGCCTCAAAAAATGACGTAGTCTTCATTAATTGGCCCATTAAAGATACGGCAGGCAGTACGCTCGTCTTCTTCCATGTCTAATATTAGCTACACACTTATGAAACTGTAGTCTAATGACGTATGACCCCTCCGTTCTCCCCTCCCACCCCCCCCCCCCCCCCCCCTCCCATGCACGCTCTCCTCTCGTGGAGGAGGAGGGGGGCATCAATGAATTAACGAAACTAATTACATGACCTTGGCTGGGTTTACTATACAACGGATGACTATGTTATTGAGATCGTTGTTATATCGTATAGGGATCATTGCAATATTTGTTTTCATAGATTGTGGCTGGAATGAATGGATAATGTTTGAATGGAAGGTCGTGTGTGTAATGTCTTGGCTCGCGCTTCTGCCAAGACACCCGGGAAACGCGGCGCGAACAGACTCGTAAAGTTAAATGGGTCGTAAAACTTAATTCGCTATAGTTAATGACTCTTCAGACTCTTTTAGCAGCGTTTAGTAGTTGTGTGTTTTAACTAGAATGTTTATTTTCTAGTAGAAGTATCGGCGGAAATACATTTTGTTCAATATTCTTGGATTACCAAGGGTCGTTTCAATTCATGTGTTAGGTAATAGCTATATTTAGAAACGGAAATGAGTTCTAATCACTATTCATTACCGTGTGAATATGTTCAACGATAAAGTACTTACAGGGCAAAGAGGAGTCTAGTCGTTAAATTATTGCGTATTTTATTGACTTCTTGAGAACACTTGAATATAGCCTATTTACAAAGTGAAATATTCCCCGGGTTTTGGTTTTGTATCCGCTAAAATTATAATGAATTTGAAAAATTTCCAATATTATAATATTCATCATTGTAATTTATGTAATTAATTAATTCATTAATTCATTCATTCATTCGTTAATTTATGGTTTACTAATTAAATAAATAACAATCGTAACAACGATAATATTTTGAAGGTTTTGAATTGATTGTTTAGCTGATACAAAACTAAATCCTTAACACTAATAATCTTTTCAATATCTTGAATCACTTTCAAGATATCGATAAAATACCGTCAATGTGCGTGGTTTAATATAAAGACCTTCCCAAATTGTTATTAATCATAAGTGTATAGGAATGTTTTGGTGGTTAAAGCTATCATACATTTGCAACCACGTTAAACACATAATAAAACACTTTAGATGTCGTAAAACGAAGGTACTTGATTTAAGTGGTTATAGGCGACGGGTGAAGGGGTGGTGACTGTAACGACCTGTCAACGACCCGAACTTTTAGTCTGTAAACCAGACATTTTTACAAATGTTTCAAGCGAGGACCGTGTGTGAGAATAGAAATGTTTGAACTCAACCTAACAAAATATGTCATTATATCACTCAAAGTTTGTTTATCACAAAAACAGACGGGTGATTGTTTTTATCGAGAACGCATTTGCAATAATTTAACTTTAATTTACATTCAAAATGCGAGTGTTTTAATTCGTGGCCACTCTAACAGCTCGTGTGTTTGTGTTTAATTAATTACATGTGATTACGATCCTGGCAAATATGATCGGTTGCTATGTGCTTATGTACACACAGCTATAAGAGTAATTAACTTGCCGCGGGGCTAAAGTAAACGGAAATAATTACACTTGTTGACATAATTGTAGAAACGCGGTATATTTACTCAAGCCTTCTACACATTTAGAGCCGAGTGGAGTATGTCTCTGTACAGCTAAATTGTTTTATTTTTGTTTATACGCCTCCAAGTAAAGTTAACGTATCTTCTCATACAAACTAACTCTTCTATTCGTAACCCAAAGACAAAAACCTTTTCATAAGCGCTGTCAACACGTTGGCATCTCATTGTCCCGTAGTTTTGTGCCGCATCCCGTAGAATTAATTAAGAGTTTAAAATATTACCGTCTCATAGTTGTGTGGACAACAGGAGACTTAATTCTTGTACACACAAAGTTCGTTAATACAATACTACTTGTTCTTGTTTCAGGTAACAGCTTCTTGTGTGACTGTCGTCTCTCGTGGATGTATCTCCTACGTAACGAGACCCCCAACGAACAAGTGCGCAACACTCTGGACGAGGTGACGTGTTTCCTGGAGGCCAACAACGTGGACTACCCAGAAGACACCGCGGTGACTACGGAGAGCATCGTCAGCAACCACGGCTACAAGAAGAACGCCGACGATGACGTGTACGACGGCTACAACGACGAGGAAGACGACATGGTACACATTAAACAATATGGCCGCCACACCGAGAAGGGTGATGTCTCGACCAAGATCCCGGGCTCGATTAAACACCTGTTCTCGATCGCGCTTGATCAACTCCCGTGTCCAGAGGATACGCCACTGGATATGAATCGAAATATCGAGACTGAGATCGATTCCGAATTCGGATACGGCCAGGGTACGAGTCCGAAGACGGGAGGTGGAGAGAGATCCGAATCGGTCACCGCCATTTTGCTCTTATGCACCGCCATTTTGTTATCGATCACGTGAGAGATCTGCGATTGTGCGCAGTCGTGTTAAATTAATTGTGATGTAATTCCAATGACCAATAGAAACATAGATCGTCTTTTAACAGTTTTTCGCCATTATAGAATTTATCGTAATAATACCCACTAAAACCGTGCATTTTGAAGTTTAATGTTTTCAGTTATATGCACAATAATAGTGTTTGTCGTGGAATCGTTGTTTTATCGGTATTCTTACAATTTTACGGAAAGGCATTAACGGAAGGGCATTCATGTACGCTATAGTTGTGTTGGTGAGTGGCGCGCGCACGGAGGAAGGCTCGAAAATCGGTAGGCCATCTCTCCCTTCTCCTTGGACCCTGCTACAGCTAATAAAAGCTTAACCGTTGTACATGTATACGTTCTTAAAGTGCTGTCACCTGATAGGCCAAGATTACAGCCTATCACAGTTCGAATCCTGCGTCTATGTTTCTCGTCGGTCATACCTCGTAAAAGTCTCATTTTATGTAAATTTTTACGAAAAAAAAAGAACAATATTTTAAATCTTTTTGAAATGAGGTGGTCTTTATAATGTGTATATATAAATAGACGTTCTTCAGATGGTTTAACCTACATTCTCTCCACATGGCTGAGGCTTGTACACGATTATGAAGAATGTTTGCCATAACAATTAGCATCAACCTCTTAAAGTGTTTTATAAATTATTAGCACGATTATATTTTTAATTTTAAACTCAAGGATGTGTTTGCAAGTGGATGTGGTCTCGAGAAAATGCGATAAAAGATACCTGTTGTGCATGATCAAGCCCAGTCTAGTATTGGTCGCTTGCGAAGGCGTATTGATAAAACCGTATTTTCTCCGTCTCTAATAATATACAGTGTACAATAATACGGCGATTGGAAGTGATTGGAAATATTCTCATAGTAGACCTGAATAATAATAGTTGTAACAATATGTTCTGTGAATTTGCGTGTGATTATGTGTGAAAGTTATTTTTTACCCTTGTAAGTATTTTAGCTTTTAATGTAGCCAATACATGCTGTTGTGTTTGCCCGAATGGCTATTTACTATGTGACTAGATTATGCCAGTCATAGTCGAAATCACGACTGATTGGTCAAACAAGTGTATAATAGAAAAAAAAAAATAATTGTCTGCATGTCTGTTCGATTTGCGTACACCAGAACAACTACATCTCGATTCATGTAGTTTGGTGTTGTCCTGTTCCTGCTACTGTTTAGACACAAGATAACGCAATATATTTAAAAAATCATACTCTATTTTAATTGTATTATTAATGAATTATCAAAATTCAAAACCAATTGTAAAAAATGTAATTACCATCACTTGGTGTATTTTGTTGTAGTCAAAACGAACAGACGTTTTAAATCCCAACTAATTATTTTGTACTGCTTTACTGCGTTAAAAATAAATGTTTCATTCTAGATGTTGAACACTAAAATTATGTTCCATACAAAAATGTCGTTTTCTTCATTTTTCTTGAACAAAAAAACAAAACAAAAACAATTGCTTAAATACACCATCCCCGATTCAAGTATTTTTAACGTTTCCAGGCCTCTGTGGTAAACTTGTCGATGTTAAATAACTGTTCCTTAAATAAATAACAACCCGTCAAGTGATTCAGTAGATGATTTCCATCGCATGTTCCACTTTCCTGAAAAACATTCCCTGCCGAATAACAATATGTTCAATACTGAGCCGGTGAATCAAAACAAACCCCACTCACGTGATGTAATATTCAAAGAGGTTATGGGGACATGGGTCAGTCACATGAATCACGTAGGACGTCACGTGAAGTCACGTGAAGTCATGCATAAGTGACGCGTTCCTATGGGACACTCGTTTCAAGACGTATCTGATGTGAATTTTGGGGGTTAAATTAATCAACGTGAACTGAATACCACTTGTTTGTAACTAGCACATCCTAGCATTGATACTTTAGAACATTATACAAATCATAATTTTAAATTTAAACAAATCAATGTTTTAAATGTGAATTGAACTTTGTACCACTAGTATCACATCACACAGCTACTAGGATTGATTTTCTAGTGATGATGATGATTATGGTTATGAAGATTCTTGTTGCTTTTGGCCAGTTTAAAAAGTTTTACTTTAAAAAAAATTGATTTTTAATGCGAGTCCTTTACACCCGAAATATTCTGACGTTTATTATAAAAGCATCGAATATTTATAAGATTTATGTTGTTACACTTTTTCCATATTGGCTTATTAAAAGCAAGGTGATAAAACATACATTACATTTTCAACGCACTATAAGCTGTCTTTAAAGGTACGGTAGTTTTTTTTATTATTTATAAAGAGTAGCTAAGTTGCCAGATGAGGATATCGTTAAATGTATTATTTGTCCTAAATTACTAAGGTATTTTCTACGTGAAAGATGTATAGTAGTGACTGGTAGGTTTATATTAATTCTACATGCTTGGGCCAGTATTTATTCCTTCATTAAACCACCCACGAAATTATGTTACGATATTAATTCCTGGCAAATAAAATATAAATGCGCAGGTTCCAAATAATGAATAAGATGAAATGGATACGATGGACAAATATTTAAATATATTTGTATTATGATTATTTATTAATTGATAATAAATCTCATACACCTGTTTCCAAAACAAATCGGGTCAGGAGGTGGTTAGTCACCAATTTCTTGGGCATAGAATTTTCTACCATCCATTGGCTAAGAAAATTCTTCGAATTAAAATTAATGCCAAGGAAAAATAATTTTAAAAGCATTCCTAATTTATATTACAAGCATTTTGTTTGTGACGAACTAAAAGGCAATTTTTGCTAACTTACTTACTTGTAGAAACGCTTTCAAGAACTCGTGTATAAACTATTTACGCGTATCTTTAGAAGGTGAAATGTGTTTTACTTTTAAGTTGTTGAATCTCTCTAGGCGCTTACTCAAGTCTTATACAAAAATCATAAACCTGTCTTACTCAAAGAGAGTTTTAAATGTAGAAATTTCGTTGAAGTTGTATTTGAAGTGTAGCAAAAGTTTCTTTAGCCATTGGACTGTTTACATTACTTTGTTTCACCGCTTGAGTTGTAGCGCTATTTCGACCTCACTGTCAGGAGCTTTAATACTTTCATACACCATGTCAAGCACAGATATATTTTGTTTTTCACGTGTCACTATGTCATAATTTAACTAAAGCCCCTCGTATCCGAAAATAAATAGTCACACTACAAGTACATAATGTTTGAAAATGGTTAAGTCAGGGAAAACATGTTGAAAACTACGTTTATATGTTTAGAACCAGGTATAACTTTTAACTTATTGTTATTATGGTCGAATTATAATCAACAAAATTAATACGAACCTTATTATGCTTCCTAAACATTCATACTTCTCTTCTTCTTATAGTTTATAGTTAGTATAGGTTATAGTATATAGTTAGTATAGGTTGTAGTATATAGTTAGTATAGGTTGTAGTTCATAGTGTCTTTATAGTTTCTATTTAACAGGGAAGGATACACCTACGTCAAAAACCGCAACAAATTTTCATTTTTAATTTATATCACAAGAATGGACTTCGAAATCAAAAATCTTAATCAACAGCGCACTGTGGTTTAGTAAGCCCTACACATTGAATGCGCTAAGTCGTGACTCTTATTATAATCAGTAAATGAGTTGTATAACTGAACAGCTATAGGATATAGGTTGGTTAATATAAATACATAAATACGTTCATAAATGTAAAATATACTACAATATTGAAATTAAAATTTGAATATAAAAAATCCAGTTAGGATTAATATTACAAAGACGATCTTTACTGGACGATTAAAATATAATGTTTATACGTCATACAACACACTTTTCAACATCTTAAAATTCTTAAACGTCCATAAAAAATACATAAAATATCTCTAAAGCTTCACATCCTTAAATTTCCCCGTCCCCTCTCTATTCTCTCTTTACGAACAACATCTTCTTTCATTGTTCCCTTCTCGCGCTGCATTAGCCTCTCTTATCGATCCAACAACTATCCCTCTATTAATTCCAGTACAGCACAGAATCATCCCCTAATACTAAGGTAGACAGACTCCGTCGAGTCACTCCCAGCGTTCATGTCACCGTTCCACGCATCCAACTTAGATCTTGAAACAAAGCCACCGCCGATATCCGAGAGACTTCAATATAATAATATAAGTTAAATCAACTACCCCAACTTGGTTTTACTGAAGCTGTCGTACTCAGATCAGCGATTAATTAAACATTACATTGTTTGAAGTGAACCTGACAAAACAGCGCTTTGCCAACTTGGATGATTTGATTAATTAAACAGATAGACTTCTATGACGGGGTTTATAAGCTTTAAGCACACAGCATGTCGACATCTGATAAGCGAGGTACGTCGTTCGCGAAAACTTGCGATAGGTTTTTAGGAATTTAGTTGCCTAGTTGGTTGGTTGGTGTTTTCGGTTCAGTACGTGGGCTACGCTGAGGGTGTGTACAAAGGACTTGAAACAGATGGAAGGTACCGGTAAGTAGATTCGCAGCTGAAATACATCGTCCACGGTAGCTCATTTGATTCGGAAACCGATAGAGGTGGCTAAGCGGTAAGACGCGAGACTCTAATTCTGGAGGTCGCCGGTTCGATTCCGGCCACCGCCAGTAATTCATTGATCCCTCAAGAAAAGTAGTCTAATTGAGCCCTGGCATTTATTGATAAGTATTTGATGATTTGATTTTATTGATTAATATCTATCAGTGGCACTACAATTTGGTGGATTTGGTCAATTTGGTGACTGAAGGGGTTTTCCGAGATTTTCCTCAGTCGTAAAGGTGAATGCTGAGACTGGGTCATACTATCAGCCCTCGGAAATTCCTTCCCAAAAATCATAACACCCTAACGTACCTAGTTAGTCACCTGAAGAGAGGCACATCAGGTAAAGCTGGTATGCACCCTATAGCAGTGATTCCTACGAAAAATTAAATTATTATTACGGTATGAAACTTGGGATTGAGGTACAGATAGACAGATAGTATGACAGGTAGACAGGTAGACAGACAGACAGGTAGAGACAGACAGACAGACAGACAGACAGACAGATAGATAGACAGGTAGACAAACATACAGATAACCAGATAGACAGGTAGACAGACAGGTAGACGGGTATACAGACAGACAGATAGACAGGTAGACAAACGGACAGACAGACAGATAAACAGATAGACAGGTAGACGGGTAGACAGACAGACAGATAGACAGGTAGACCGGTAGACAAACAGACAGACAGACAGATAAACAGATATACAGGTAGACAGACAGGTAGGCAGATAGACAGATAGACATATAGACAGACTGACAGATAGACAGACAGATAGACATACAGACAGACAGATAGACAGACAGACAGTTGGATAATGTAAGTGGTGGAATTGTGTAGGTCAGGTATGTGACTGACTGACTGACTATGATCCTCCCCCCCCCCACCCCCCATCACTACACATGCAGTACGCCGTACGCGCCGCAATGAGTCAGTCGGAGGATTCCTAAAAGAAAGCAGAGTCCAGCCCGAGTCACCGAGCTAAGGTATTTGTTTGTCTCAGTTCGACGTGAGCTACCCTGCGATGTACACGTTTTCGACTTGTTCAACCTCCCGTGCACTGGTGGACTTGGATTAATTGACCCACGCGCTAATTAAGGTAAGGGAGATTATTAATATAATTACGTAGTTTGTTATTTAACACATTTGGCGTGTTTACACTTTAAAATCACACTAAATTAACGGGTTTTTTGCACAATTTAAATAAGTGATCAATAATCAACACTTAGTTTTGTAAGAAAAAAAAGGACGAACGTTATTTCAAATATTGTATCTTATGGTTGCAATTTTGGATACCAATATTCTTTAATTGGCTGGCAAAACAACAACCATAATGATTAAAGGGCTAACTTCTCTATTTGGCCTACTTCGCCGACTAACACAACAATTAGCAATTGTTGTGATTAATTGTAGCTAATTGTTGCGTTAGTCTGCTGAGGAAGTTAGTCGACTAAAAACGTCAAGTAAACCGCTAAATATCTTCTTTTGGAATTAGTTCTTACGAAATTAATTGTTATTTATTATTCACGTTTCCAAAATTGTGTACAACTCTTTCATTTCTGAAGGTTCTAACTTATCTTCCCCGTGAACACAGTTATGCGTCAGACACAATGAGTAAATGATAGATGATAACGGGCTTCGAACCCACGTCCCTTGACACGCATAGTTTGGACCTGAGCTCCATGCGGATGAGTCGTCGCGGTAAAGGTGTTTAGACTTCCACGGTGGCTCAAGCGTGATGCGTAGCTTCCAGCCGCAGGCGGTCAGAGAACTGGGTTCGAATCCCTCCTAAGACGTGGATTAAGAGCGTTCGGCAGTAGGAGTTTTACAGATGTATTGGCCGTCAACTAATTACTCTTCAACTAATAGTTAGATATTTATACATATTTACCTACTTGTAGAGGGATGTCATATCTATGCATGGTATTAAGTACATTTTGTCACCAACCTATTCAAAAATAATGAACCCATTTTTAAACAGATTCTCCGTATTATTTTGCCGAACATTTTCGACGAAAGTAAATTATTTGCATAATTCAAACATGATTTTATTATTTTTGAGCAGGCTTGTCACAAATGTACTTAATACCATGCGTAGATATGACATCCCCCTGCAAGTAGGTAACTTTTCATAATAATTCTATTAATTGTTTAAAAAATTATTTGACTAAAAACATCAAAACTACTTGCGAACGCTCTTAAAGTTTCATCCACTCGTTGTCTGAATTGAAATAACTGCATCGACAGAGACATAGAACGAAACACATATTAATTCTCACAACAGGTTAAAACCCACAGAACATTCTGTCACTACTCTTTTATAGTCTGCATCCGGTCATTGATTATATTTCATAATTTCATAATTTAATATCATGTAGATATAAATAAAATACAATGTTTTTAGTGATCATTTTATTTAATTGTATTTAGTTATTTATTTGTTACACAAAATGTAGCTGTTGGCAATTTGTTTTTATCGTGCCATTTTAAATTCCATATACTTGTCCCCTGTGGGTTTGCCGATAAATTATAGTACGAAATTAAAAAAAAAAAAACATACGCGTTTTGCTTCAAGCCAAATATTTTATTTACATGTTCAGATAATAAAAATACAATTAAAACCGTTCGTATATAGCATAGGTGTGCCTACTCCCTTTCAAGTGATGAGCTGTTGGATTAAAATTAAAGATATATTTTTATTTGGAATTGGTTTTTGGTTTGCGAAACATGTAGAGCGGGTCGTATTTACACGTATGTCGATAGATACAATTTACTTTGCCCTTTGCGCCTTTGATGTGGTAAAATGCAAATGTTGTGCAAATGCCGATTCCACGGCGTGTTGAGTTATTGCCCTAAAACAAACACAAATACGTTTTCGGTGACCCTTTCTATAACCGGTCGTAATTCTATTTGAACAAATATTGGTTGACACAATAGAAAACACCTCTATATATATTTTACAGGTGTTCCGTGGGTTTTTATTGGATAAATATTTGATCATGTTTGTATTTGATTTTAATTATGTTTTTTTTAAATTCGTTTGTTTCCAAGAAATGGAGTAGCACGCTGCTCCCCTCCACCCGACTGCAAAGTTGAGTATGGCCAATTATATAATGTTAAATGAATTTAATAATTTTCTGTCAAATTATGAGGGGACAATGGAAAGAGCCCCTCCCCCCCCCCTCCACCCCTCTACTTAGGCTAGTCTGCATATACATAACAATAATTAAATATGTTTGAAAATATGTTGTGCCTCTTTGAACAGCACACGCTTCAAAATATGCCAGCCTGCTCGCAATGTAAAAATTAACAATAACAGACAATCAGAAGTTGTTCAATAGTTTTGAAACTAATATCCAGAATAGATGGGCAACAATGTTCACCATTGTTGTGTGTATATGTAAGTAATCGAATATCGATCGGGTAATACAGTTACATTCTATAATAGTGTTGGTGACCAACTTGGATGTCAATTATTGTCGTTTCATAATAAAAGGGCGGGGACAATTTTGAATATTGATTATTTAGTGTTTACGACGTGACTTCGACCCTCCCCCTCCCTCCCCCCCAAATGGCTACTGTCTATGGTTTCGTTGCTAAAGCTTGCGGACTGGCGCTGGACGGTTTTTCTTCCCCTCTTATTCACTATACAGGATATCTTATATAATGTTTACCAATTCCTGATTTTTTCAGCCCTTCTGTTTTTGTGCAATTTTCATGCTCGTTGGAGATGAGTTCCTTTTACAAATCACTTCTTCTTGTTGTTTTTTTGTATTTATTTTCCTCTTGTTTTGCTTCAGTTTCCTGTTCGTGTTTTCGTATTTTTTCTTTCTTAGTCTTATAGATATTGCTTTTGGGTGGTTTTAGGTGGGCATTTCATAACATGTTATCTTGTTTGAAGTGGTTTCGTTTCCTTTTCACCGATTTATTGATTTTAAATAATATTGGTCTAGTTATTCTTTATTTAATGTTTCTACCGCTCCATTGTTGTTAGTTTAAACACAATTTTGTTAACTCTCGAAAGTAGAAGTGATAATTTAAAATGTTTGTCCCATAGATTCGCGAGAGATTCCGACTATTTTACCCGGGATCATCCGATTAAGTAGATCGAACTGGCTTCCGTTCTATTTCATCTTATATAATACTTATTAAATGACGTTATTGAGAGCCAGATCATATGACTTTGGCCTCTTTGTCACCTCGTACGACAGGCAGAGCGTATAATGTCCCGGCCCAAGTGAGGGAGAAGTTTGGAGGAAAGATATAACAGGTTGAATTATATTTAAAGGGGTATAGCTGGGTAGAGTAAAGAGCGAGGTGGATAAGAATGGAGCAGAAAGTAAAGAGTGAGTTTTAAAATTTGGAATTACCCCCTCCCCCCCCCCCCCCGCTTCCCCTAACCCTGCTTTAAAACTCTCTCACATGAAATTCACCTAGCTATTCAAACTAAATTTTGGGTTTGACAGCCTTAACCATGCATATTTTACAGACAGCCACATACTGTATATTTACCTGAGATAAAATTAAACGATTAGTTATTAGAGCATATAAATACTGTAGGGTAAAAAGGGAAACTGAATAAGCGATGGGGGCAAACGAATGCTCGTGACAAAAATAAGAAATTAAATAAATGTTTCGTAAAAGTGATTTTGTACAGTGAACAGTTTTACCTGATGTTAACGTAGTCTGATGTAGCAATCTAAGATATCTAAAATTAAGGCAAAAGCTCATCCACTTTGTACAGAAGTCGATTTACCAAATATTCCTTGAAATTGTTCTTAAAATGATAAAAAGAATCAATTTGCGTATGCAAACTATTTGCAAAATCTTTCACAGCTAATATGTGGGAACCAAGCTGCATTTCTATGTATACGATTTTCATTTTTTCCATTTCTTAAATTCATTTTTTTTTTTCTTATTTTGTTACTTAGTTTACATTTTATATGTTCACATTTTTTTTCTAAATTCTCCTCGTATTTTATGAATGACCGTCGTCATTCGTCATTGTTGTGTAAAACTGTTAGGGTGCTTCTTAGCCAATAAAACAGACTTTAAAATGTAATAGCTATACAGTCAACACCTTCAATCTAGTAAAAATTGATTAACAAGATATGACATGTATTGTCTACTTAACAATCCTACTGCTTCACAATTACTGCAAGATATCTTGTAAACACATCCCTTTATGACTTAAAAAAGAAAGTTTTATCTTTATCCTTCGCAAAGTTGTGCAGTAAATGGCTCCCCGAACTCATCCTCATTATGCAATCACTCGACATGCTCTAATCATGCTTCCTAAAGCCGTGACCATAACCGCACACAGCTTGATGAGTAGGTTAGTCTCAAGGCGATGAACATGACAAGCATATGACGTCATACGCATAGAAATGGGAGTATAAAACTAGGGGGAGTCACCGAAAACGAGGTCACAGTTGCCCTTAGCCCATTATTCCACTAAAGAAGTGATTTTTTATGTCCGCCGTGTAGATCGATGGCGCATCAGCAAACGCCAACATGACAGAGATGAAATTTTAATTTTATTGACACAATGTTCGTATCAATTTTTTACTACTTTGTAACCTGGTTTAATTTCCACCCCTCGTATTATCAGGGGCACGCGGCGCAATCAGAGTTAAGGGAGGGGGGGGGGGGGATGTTGCCCACAATAGGGGAAGCTCATTGCTCATTGTCCGAATTTATGAACTACATGGAAGTTCACGTATACAAACACCTGGGCCCGGATTCACAAGAGGTCCTAAGTCTTTTTTGGTCTTATCTCTAAGAGTTGCCTAACTGTGGACCTCCTGTAAAACCAGACCCCGGACACATGAAGAAGTTACTAATTCCTGGTGAGAACAGGACACAATGAGCATTCTAATAATATGTTTTAAAATCTGTTCTAAGATATTTTCCTGGTTTTACAAAAGATTCAAAGTTAGGCTGGTCTTAGAGATAATACCAAAAAAAGACTTGGGACCTCTTGTGAATCCGGGCCCAGGGACGTAATTATGAATTTTAGAAAGTATGTAGTTTAATGTTTGACACTTTATTTCTATCTGAAACAGTCCGTTAAGTCATAATTCTGTAAACAATTCGTTGTCTTTAAATGAATCTGTTGTTACACTTGTGCTTAAAAAAACAACGTATTCATAGTTGTATTTTTCTTGAGAAAATCAGTGTAATAACTTGTATTATTTTTCTGAATATCTATTAACAAATGATAAAGGTTTCACGTTTTGGTATTAATACATTGACGAGTCAAAACTATTTGTGTGCATATTAGAAATACATTTGATTTTTTACTACAATCCTACAGGAAGTGAAATAATGATCAAAAACGTGTAACGCAAAATTGCTGACTTAGATAGTGATTTGTCACCTTACAATGTTGAATGCCCTGTTTTTTCAAGCTTCAGTTAAACTTAAGACGAGGAATATTTTGCATTATACAAAAAATTGAACTATTCTTGTTTTTAGACCGTTCTCATTTGTTAAGTAGAAATTAGAATGAAACATAAAAACGAAATAATCAAAGCGTGACGGAAAAACAGCGTAGATCGTCCACGGAATATCCCACAGGTCAAATAGGCTCTGTTGTGTTCGTTGAACTTCCTTCATGACGAATGTTTGTTGACGCGCAAAGTGTTGATGACTGACGAGAATACGGGAAGTGCGCTGCGGGAACTCAGGTCAAATGAGGAAACAGATAACAGAAATCTAACACCAATTACGCGCTGAAAAATGAAACACTAAACTTTAGTAAACAATATTGATTAGAGTATATAGCAATGTTTTATTTTCTAATTTTGTTTTGCACAACACGTAGTACCACAAAGGCAAACAATGCCCTCAAAATAAAATTCTGTGTTTTTAATAATATGAATTTGATCGACAATTAGAGGCTGGATTTTTATGCACTTCTCTTCGTGATTTTTTCTTTCTCTTGGTGCCAAAAACTGCCCTTATTTTATTTTATCTGATCTTTATTGACAACGGGGCAAGCCCCACAAGTGCAATATAAAAAAGACATTATAGACATAATACATAATAGACAATTAATAGACAATTTGATAGTACATTGTGTTAAAAATTAAAAAAAAAAAATGAGATTTGTGTGCGAGTGTATGGATTGTGAGTGTAAGTGTGAGTGTGTGAGTGTGTGTGAGAGTGAGAGTTTGAGTGTGAATTAGTGTTTGAACTAGTGTTCAAACACTAGTTTTAAAATGGTGCCAAATACTGCCCTTAGTTCAAACACTAGTTATAAAAAAACGCATTTAAATCAACCACTGAGAAAAATGAGCGAATGTTCTAAAATAGAAATTCCTAATCTGTCAAAATAATGAATATAATATTATTTGTAAAAGCCGCTATTCTTTGTAGAACTCGAATAAAACCATAAACTTCTTGGCTTGGCAAACTATGCTTTGCAGAAAATGACAGCGTATGAAAATACAGCAATAGAATCGTTAATGGAGTCAGTAAACATAGAACGCACTCACTCACTCACTGTTCATACAACAAACCCATCACATGCAGCACTCATATTTGCACGGAAACATGATGAACACACGTCGTGACCGGGTGACAATCGATATTAGTTTCTGTAATCGCTTCACTATCTTACAGGTAAAACACGCAAGAACAACTTCCGACAAGTTACTCTCACTACTTGACAGGTGTGTGCCTCTCGGCCCGGGGTAGAATAGGCCCAGAGTGACTCTGCTAGTCGTAAGAGGCGACGAAAAGAGACCCTGTCCCTTCCCTCACACCGTTCCACTGAATATTTCTCCTCCCACTTGGCCCTGCCCACCCTTGCTGGACTCCCATATTACGACCCACGCGACGTACAATGGATCTGATTCGGATGTGGCTCTATTCTTCAACGTCATCTTTCTCATATTCATTATCACCCGCTCATCGTCTCGATTAGCCATTGTTGCAAAAATATGAGACGTTAAGCTCCATTAATCAATTAATTTTGTGTACCCTCTTTACAAGTTAAATATATTTATAACAAATTTCAAAAATCAATCTACTAAAAGATAGCTTGCGATAATAAAACTACGATAAGAAAAAATAACATTTACCATAAACTTCAAAGCAACGGATGTTTTCAAACTAGTTAATAGAAGTACAAATCCAATCACAGCTGTCTTGACCGGAGACGCGAGGCAATCAAGAGAGTTATTATTGTGTACTGTACACTTAGCACCTGAGAGTAACTTACTTGGCTGGCAGATGAGCAAGCGCTTTCAAGAAGGCTATAGCAAGAAAAGGCTGGTGCTGCACAAAATTGAAAACATCTATCTTCTAATTTTAAAATACAATTTACATTTCATAACCACACACACAATATACAAAATGACCCCTCCAACTAAATAAATGTTTAAATTCACACATGAACTCTCGAAACACAAAATTCCTGAAACTTCTTATATCTGATGTAGTATACGTCCAATTTAAGATGGACTTTAAAATGGGTTTAGTGCAGAACTCGAAGCATAATCTATTTTCTCTCTCCTTCACTCTCCCAAGCCGTTTGAACCCACGAATCTTACACAAATCCGCTTTCGGGGCGCAGAGTTTTAACCGGTGGGTCTTTTTAAGTATCCAAGATTTAGATTCGGATTTATAGAATGACGTGATCTCACAAAATAAATGTTGCCGAAATAATGATAATGATTGTGTCCGTATAGAACTGGCCCAATGGCAATTTGACCCTTTTCAGGTGTTTTAAACTTTTAAACTCCAACTAACCAGGAATCGAAGATTTGCTATACGAACAAACATAAACGACTAGCATACATTTTTAATGTCATGTTTTCTGGACACCATGTTTACTACACCGAGATTACTAGTAAATCGGAGCTTAACGAAAGTGGTGAATTCTGACCTAGTAGGGTAGGTATATTCCGTTATTTGGTTAAGTGGAAGCGATAAACGAAATTTTAGTACGTTAGTCTAAGGCGCGAATGCATAGTTCACACTCAAGCCTTTCTCAACTCAGCCTCTCCTCAACCTCACATAACCACCAATCACAGAGCCGTCCACATGGCAATGCCGTTCCGTGATTGGGTTTGGGCGAGGCTGAGGAGAGGCTGAAATGAGGAAGGCAAAAGGCTTCAGTGTGGACTATGCGTTTGCCTTCTGAGTAAAACCTAGAGGAAACTATAATGATTGCCGGTAACAACGCCCCTTGTGCTAGCACTGAGCTATCTCTATCGGTATATTATTAAATGTTTTATTCCAGACCACACAATCCATAAATATAATATTATTATACATTACATAAACATATAATAATTGCGCTGAGCTATCTCTATCGGTATACTATTAAATATTTTATTCCAGACCACACAATCCATAAATAAAATAATATTATACATTACATAAAACATATAATAATTGCGCTGAGCTATCTCTATCGGTATACTATTAAATATTTTATTTCAGACCACACAATCCATAAATATAATAATACTATCCATTATATAAAAATGATACTTTAACAATACATGTAAATAGGACAGTGTCTATCAGTGGCGTACGTTTCACTAAGTGACAACGTCCTTCACTAAGTGATACTGTCTGTGTTTTCACTAAGTGCAACCGTCTAACATAACATGCGGGTGCAATCGATGCCCATTATGTAAAGCCGTAAGCAGAATGTCAATATCAATTTGTCGTTGCGTTCTTGGAGCTCGCTCGCTCACAGTAGGTGGGTATATCGGTGTCGGCCACACGCTAAGTGTTAAGTTACATGTTGAGTGCTGATAACGGCTCGTGATACTCCACCACACGGTGATTATACACACAACACGCGGTTATATGTAATCTAATAGATATAATTATTGTTATTATTAGAGTACCTTATTAAAGAGATTTTGTTTGTTGATTAAAAGTGCTCCAACTTGAAGATGAGGTATACGTAGAGATACGTATTTTTAGATAAAATGTTCTCTAAATTTAGCATTTATTATTTTAAATTTTCATTTTGTAGCATTTATATTTTTCTTTCCGTCAAAGCCTTGTATATAAGGGGGTTTCTTGCATTTCTAATGAAAAATTATGTGCAGGTACTAGTTACAATCAATTCAGTTGTAACTTTTAAACTTCTTAAAGGGGTTAAAATGCAGCTCTTTACTAAATCTAAATAGGAATGGGAACACATTATTTTTTGTAAAATTAGCATTTTGTAGCGTTTTCAAAAATAAAACCAATAAAGAAATGACCAATTTAGCATCTAAAACTTAAAACGCTAAAATAACGTATCTCCAGGTATACGACAGTTGAGAAAAATGTATCGCTTGTGAACTTGGATAAGAATTTCATTGCTTCAAAAGATGATTTTCAAAATTGATCCAGAACTCTTAGACTGAATAAGGGCTGGTTTCACCAAACTTGAATCCGGCGGTTTTCTGTTAATCGGAGATAAAAAATGGCGCCCGGTAGAAGCTGCCATGCATTTTGTATGTAATAATTGGTTGAAACCGTGGTAACCAATACGAGATAAGTAAATCAGCCGATTCAAAAGTTTGGTGAATTCGGACCTTAATCACTGTCCTCTAAATCTTCAATGACAACAATTCACAACAATACAAAATTCACATTGACATACCATTTGAAAACTAGTTGTTATTGTTGTGCGTTATTGCCATAGAAGATTTAGAGGATCGTGATTAGCGCAGTCTAAGTTTCGCAGATCAATTTGTAGTATATTCAAATACTACAATACCGCTACTATCATAATTACTACTTATTGTACTAATACTACCTCTACTACCACAATTATCAGTTACCACTATACTACCACTTCCACTACATCACTACTACTGCCACTGTCCTACTACTACGACTACTATTACTACTAGTTATACTAGTCCTACTACACAATTGAAATGCGCCACTCATTGCACCCAGCTTTTCTGCCACTGTTCACTTTTACTTTCCCCTAAACTGAAACTCACCGTGAATAAAACCACCTCTAAAACTAACCAGCGCGTTCACGTTGCATATTGAGTAGTTGATCGAGTGATGGAGCGGTTTGTCCGGCAAACTAGCCAAGTCTAATGACATGTATGTATAGTAGCAACGGGTGAATTAATTCATTAGTCACGTGATACCGCTAATAAAGTAACGGACAGTGAAACAGTCGTGCTGCGGTGCAGGACACATCCATTTAACACATTACGGCAGTCAGGCGGGACCGGAGGGAGTTTGACTGATTTTTAAACTTTTAAATTTCTAACGGAGAGTCAGCCGACGTGGAATCCGTACGAAACTAGTACGGTTAGTTCGTTAGTTAGACTTGTCACTTGACGGAAATGAAAATTCCCGTCAGTTGAAACCGTACACGGTTTCGTCGACGGACGGAATCGGAACACTAAATTGAGATTGGATAGATGCCTCTACGTCAAAAACCGCAGAAAATTTTTAATTTTTAAATATATATCTCAAGATTGAAACACAAAATCGAAAATCTGAGAAATCATAGCGCTGTGGTTTCTCAGATTTTCGATTTTGTGTTTCAATCGTAAGATATAATTAAAAAATGAAAATTGTCTACGGTTTTTGACGTAGAGGTATCCTTCGCTCTTAAGTCATAATATCAGGTACCTTATGCTTACGAACAATAAAACCTATTTAATAAGTTATACTATGTAGGTCCTATATACTTTCGTACATAATAATGTAATTTATGTTTTAAAGTACTCTATTATTTCATTACTGTCCATGTTCGGCGTCAGGTGACAAAATATGTTGACAAAGACACGAAATTCGACGCCGCTATCTGTACTTTCCCACTTACACGCGGTTTTAAACTAGTGGCTATCAAATCGTTGAAAATCCCGTGTGGAATTGGGCAATTCCGTTATACATAAAGCCGTCGACTCTAATTCACCACTAGAGTGAATTCGGCGTTGATAATGGACTTTGCTTGATCTATCACTCATTTATCAAAATATGAGATATAAAGAACAAATATCATCATTATTCTCACTCAAAATCCAGATTCTATTCGCGACGAGTTTTAGATGTTTGTATGTATGTATATTTATAAACTGGCTCAGTTAGCCATTTTTTCACCATTTTTAGCCATTTTTTTGTTGTATGTATGCATTTATTCCTTTGTTCGTTCCGTGTCCGGAACACAATTCTAAAGTTCGTCTCAAAAACATCCACGCCGGCAAAAAGGAATTGGTTCGTATTGTTGAAGACCAAGGATGTCAATCGTCCCTTTATTTTGCAAATCACTAACATTCGAACATAGTAAAGACAGTTAAAAACCACAATCATGGACCTTCAACGCTTCCGAAGACTTCGCTATAGCACAAGACTCAATTGAGGTGGTTGTGACATCACAGGCGGACAAACAATGTGTTGCTAGGCAACTTCATAGTTGTGTCTTTCTTTGATTGGTGCATATTCAATGTTTGTCCGAAACAAAACACGGCAGCACGGCTATTTTTGGAATTGAGTCTTGTGCTATTGTCAAGTGGGTGGCTTGGACCCTTGGACATCTGATGGCCGATGGCCCACTTTTTTTAAGCTTTGCATCCTTTTCGGTGACAGTTTGACGTTTACAACCTTGCACAGTGAACGGGAAATAAGCCATCCTTTGAGGTCCGCTTTACCGGCCCGGATGTTGCTTTGAGACAAACTTTAGACAACTAGTTTCCAAAAATCCGCAACTTTTGTGGCTTTTTTGCATGCATTAATTAACTCCTTTTCGTGTCACAAATACCTGTGCTGTGGTATTTAGCGATGAAAGTCACTTTAACTAGGTAGATACGTTTACTTAGACTAGATCATGTCGCACTGTTCGGCCAAACGTAACGGGTGCCATAAAACTAAAAGTGACTTAAGATAAATTTAAGCTGTTAACTTGTCGTGTCACTGTTCGTAGATTTGTGTTTTTATTATCACGAGATAAAACACAAATGAAGGTTAAATTTGATATGCCAATCGGAAACCAAACCCCCTTATGTAAATTTCACCTTATTTTGCATGTTTTGTGTGTGGGTGTTTTCTGGAGTGTTTTACATAGTTTAGATAACTTTGATTGCTGTTGCTAGGTCCGCTGTTGCTAGGTCCACTGTTGCTAGGTCCGTTGCTAGGTCCGCCACTCACGTCAAAACACTTTTGAAGTTTTGGATCTAGAGTTACAAAAATGTGTATATATTATGTAAGCCATAGATACAATACACCCTAAAAAGTAAAAACAATCAAAATTATTATTGTCTTTCCAAAATGTAAATTTTTATTGTTATACATTGCACTCGGTCCAAATCTAAGGCATTTAAATGCTTGTATTTTTGTATTTTGTATTTTTGTATCAAGTTCATCATGAACGTGTAAACGTAATAGAGACGTACAGGAACAAAAGCCATCATACCATGTTAAGTTATCTACAATGGTGGAATGCATCTGACGGATCAGGAGAGTCTGGATTAAACATGGCAGCCCCCCCCCCCCTCACCCCTCCCCTTCCCCTCGTGTGTAGAACGACCTTGACTCGTCTGCTACCGCAATAGGGAACCACTTGAACTGACCTCGTTTCGACCCTTCTCCGATAGTTGTAAAGTTAACCGTTGGCCGCATCCAACTAATCAGCACCCTCCCCCCCCCCCCCCCCCACCCCTCGACATCCACACGGGTGAGGAGATAACCGCACTAGAGTGTTAACCTACTTTTAAACTTTTAAAACTTTTAAATTGGTAGATTTAAAAATCGTAGTTTCGGAAATTTAAATTTGATTTAAGCGAACGCGAGCTTCTGGACTGAACGCAAAAGTAAACGCCAGGAATTATTTATCCACTAAGAGCATTTAAACTTCGTTCAAATTTTTATAACTTAAAATTGTTACAGGTTAAGAATCTTAATTTTGAGAAAAATATTTTGAAAACAGTTATGGTCTCGAAATTAAAATCCAATACTTTCGATATAGTACCCTAGGGACTTCCTGAGCTAACTCACTATAATAATTAATACTTTGTTTTTCTGAAAGTGGTCACCCATCTAAATGTTTCAATCAATCATTCATCGCTTAACGGCATAAGTATTTTTTAATTCATTGATGTTGATTTGGGGCAAAATATATATTGCTTGCAATGAGGCTAATCGATCAAAATGTCACTTTCATAAGTCCTAACTCGCGGACCGCCCCCCTCCCCTCCCCCCCCCTCCACCCATTCCCCTCCAATAAACGTGCTGTCTGAATGCTCACATACATTTTTCAGACTCCCATTATTCACATTTTTTGTTGTGTTTTCGGTTTTATTCAGCTAACTTTCTTGTTTACTCGGTTCGTTTAAATAATTATATAGCAGACATGACATTGTGTCAATTGCCAGTACAAAAAAACAACACGAGTTGCAAAATATCACATAAGATAAATGTCTCACTTTCAACCTCAAAACCACCGTAAATTAAGATGATATAAAATTATATCCCAATGTTTTTCGAAATATTGTGTTAATAATTTTAAACGGATTATTATAAATTATATTTTAACATTCAAAAAATTAATTTGTGTCTTAAAATATTATGCAAAAAATCACATATGGGAGTGAAATCAGTGGGCATGGCCCTCTCCGATCCCGACGCCACTGGATTCCATCCTAAAGCCAATAAACCACCAACCACCGTGACTTCAATGCACGACATTGATAGAGGTGGCTTAGCGGTAAGACGCGAGACTCTAATTCTTATTCTAGGTCGCCGGTTCGATTCCGGCCACCAGCAGTCCTGACAGAAGGGTTTCCCTGGGTTTTCCTCAGTCTTAAAGGCGAACGCTGGGATTGAGTCCTACCTATTGAGCCCTCAGAATTCCTTCCCAGATATCCAAACACCCTAATAACCTAATTAGTCCCCTGAAGAGGGGCACATCAGTTAAAGCTGATGTGTACCCTATAACACGTATTCCCACGAAAAATTAATTAATTAATGCACGACGAAATTAGTGCAAAACTAGACCAAACAAAATTGTTTCACCAATTTACTCGTAGGACACCCTCGAAATAATAATGAACCAAGTATAATAATTGAAACCAGCGACTTATATCGTGGCCTTGTGCCGGTGTTGCGCGGAGCTATCGTGCGTTCAGTCTAGCGTCTCTTTATAAGATATTTACATGTGTTTTCACTCGGGCATGTTTACGCCGCCGTAGTCGCTGAGTCATTAGGTCATCGCGGCTTTGCTTATATAAGACGTGGACACCGCGACCGAAAACCTACAGTAGTGACTTGACTTCGGGGTGGATCAAAACGGAACGGAATTTTAACGGGAAAGGTATGAGCGAACATAAATTAGCGTTAAAGATTGCATGCACGGAAGTTTGTTTGACTTAGAACACGAAGTTGACTTAGTGTTGGGGGTCAGTTTCTGAAATGTTCTTATCTAAATAATGTGAGCATGTTGTGTTTTTTTAATTTTTTTTATAATCGAATGTGAGTTTACACGCGCTTGTGTGTTAAGGTTTGCCCAAGTCTAATAGAGATATCTCATAAGTTTATACAGCGGATATTTCTTAAAATCTACCCTCAATTAAGGTAATTCATTTTACATAAAATAATTAGATTTTTTAAATCTTAATTTTATGGACGAATAATTAAAATTTAATTTATACGTTTCGTTGGCATGAGACATTCAAGTATTATATTTCTTGCAAAACGAAAGCCATTACATAATTCAAATAAAGCACATGATTATGAATTAAATGAGATACGCTCGTCTCGATTATGTTATTATGGGTGAGCGAAGCAAGTCACACAACTCTGTGCCATCGTCTGGCTCATAAATCAAAAGTAGAAGAGGTTTATTTTGACATTATTAATAGATAATTAAATCTGTATCAATTAATTGTCTACTCTAGGTATTTAGCTATAGTCTTGACCTGCTTTTCAGTGGTGGACATTCATGCCATTAATTTTTTGCCTCGTTGCTGTGATGGCTCCAAAGTCCCAGATTATTTATGACAGTATGCGTTGAAGTAAACTCCACGCATAAAAAAAACACCCAATACGAACCGGGAATCAAACTATGAACGTCTGCATTGGAAACAGGAATAAACCTTGAGAACCAATGCCATGGTATTGAATGCTGCTAAATATGATAATTGAAATGTGATAATTGTTCTCATCTGCTTTCAAATAACTGACGTAATTCACAGACCCCGCTTTTCTATTACATACTACACACTATGCTGACGCAAATACAAAGAATATTAGTTTTTGCTCCGAACAAGTGTATTTGTTAATCTGATTTACTAGTGAAATTTTTCATATAAATATTTTAATACAAATCATACATAATCCATATAAATAATGTATTTATCTAAATATTGTCGTAGCTTCGTAACTTCTAAATCGCTAATTTAATTATATTTTGGGAAAATTTGTTGTTATTATTATTGAATTATAGTAACCATTCTCTGCCATGAATTCTTGTAACTTTATATAAACAACAATTTTTAAGCGAGCGAAGCGAGCGTTTCCACTTGACTCTTATGGCACTTCGTTCTGTTTTTTTGTTTGTTTGTTTGTTTGTTTTTTTTTTTGTTTTTTTGTTTTTTTTTTTTATGTCCGTCGATAGCGGTCGAACGGAAAGTCCGATCAACTTGAAATTTGGACCATCCACAAGCCTCGATGTGGATTGAAGGTGTATAGTTTTGAGGCAAAATCGTTCGAAAAGTTACAAAGTTACACCATAGTTACTGCAAAATATTTTTCTGAAACAAAATGGCGGCAAAATGTGAGATAGCCAGATTTTTTTACAGTTTTTTCCGGTCACGAATATGTTAATGTAATGGCGATCTGATAAATATTGGCAAAGTTACACGAAAGTTACTCGAAAATATTTTTCTAAAACGCAGTAACGGCTAAATGTGAGGTGGCTATCTTATAGTAAATTTTTGTCCGGTCACGAATATACTAATGTAAACGCGATCCAATACGTATTAGAGGCAGAAATTACATTTCTATTGCTGTCAATAAGTGTTAGTAACGGTGGCGGACCGTGTTGAAAACATGACCACGAAAATTCTTAGCAACGCACATTGCACTGCATACAACAATGTCGGAAAGTATAATAGCCATGGAAATAAGAACAATTTTTGCAATGCGCATTCTTGAATTGTTGTTAATTGTTGTTCGTATTAGCAAAGATTAGACTTTGGTATTAGCATTGAAAACTTTTCGCCAGAAAGTTCGTAGATATTGACGCGCTCGCTTATCAACGCGTCAAACAGAGCGTTTTCCTAGTGTATATAAATATTCTAATACATATCATACATAATCAATATTAAAAATGTATTTGTCTATAATTTATCGTAGCTTCGCAACTTCTAAATCGCTAATTTAATTATATTTTGAGGAATTGTGTTGTGGTTATTATCACTGAGTTATAACCAATCTCTGCCACGAATTCTTATAACTTACATAAAAAGTTGAGCACAAGGGACGTTCGTATTTTTCTATTCCGTTGACATTTCTGATCGGTTTTCAATCCCTTTCTTTTCGTTTAAATTTTACATCAATAATACGGTTATTGTGTTTGAACATAAGCCGTGGTCTGTGGTTTGTGGGGGGGGGGGGGGGGAGGGGGGGATCAGTTTTGGTTATATCGTATAATACCCCCAGTTTCCACCACCGACTTTCAATCTATTTATAACGACCATAGCGGCGAGCCTGTGTGATGCTCTCTATGCTGTGTTATTATGGGTCAGCGATACAATCTACATAATCAGATTGGCTAACCCATGTCCTGTATATAAGCTCTTTGCTTATGTGTCCGGTATCTAAGCTCTTTTGCATATGTGTTTTCTTACGCGAGATTAGATGGGATGGCGATATTTTGCAGTTTGTGTTTCATGGAACATTGGTGCCCGAGGTCGTGTATTTGAACCTTAAACCTATCAAGATTGGTGATTACTAGTTGCCTCTACCACAATCATATTTAATATTTACTGAATTTATTCCTTACCGGTGTTATTTTTTAAACATTAAAATTGTGTGCGAATACACCTTACTAGGAATTGGGATACTTGAATCGTGCTACTTGGAACGAAGTCGTGGAGGGTGAGAATTAATATACAATTAAAATACAATTTAAGATTAATTCTAATTTAAGAATTACTTCTTGTGAGTGAAGTCAATTTATTTCAGATTGTTTCAGCTGCTGTATAATATTTTGTGCACTATTTAAAATAATATATGTAATGTACCATCGTTCTCACCCCCCTCCCCACCCCAATCCCCTCACACAATAATAACTGTTGACTCAGGAAGGAAACGTTTGGATCCAAACGTGTTTCAGGTAGCCTTTTAAAATTGGAATGTTACGTAAAACAATCTAACTGTTTAGGGGTTTTAATTTACGTAATGTCAGCGATAAATATTTGAAGCAATTTCACTTTACATATTTTTCAAATATAATTTCATCCTCAAATTATTTATGAATATAATTCAAACGCAAAAGTTCCGTTAAAATGTCCGATGTTCAAATAAAAACTACTTGCTTAGAAAAAAAAGCTGTCATAAAACCAGTTTACTCACTTGGATACGACACAAAAAAAAGAGGAGCTAGCGCTATAAAAATGTTGAAAATTAGTATTCACCAATAAATAGTCACCAACGAATAAACCTTGAAAGTTGGCGAATTTCCTACCAGTCATTGTTAGTTCACGAATACATTAACACTTGGTTGGTATAGATCTACGAGTGATGATCATCATTATCATTAAGATTACAACAAGCACAGATCTAATCGACTAAATAGACCTCCAAGTCATTAATTCAATCATGTTACCTATTCCTAATATCACAAATCGAAAACCCATTACTCACCAGTCCAAACACATAATTGATTTTAATTCAAATCTAACCTATAATTTACTCCGTCACGAAACGCACCATTTATACAATTACATCAAACGTTTACCACTCCCTTGCAAACGCAATCAAAATTTAACCAACTAAAATTATACCTCTTTGCACCAAGCGATATTCACGTCCCACTTTTTATTGTCTTTCAAGTGGTCGTTTTTTTGTATTTTAAATTGGCAAAGCGAGCGTTCAAGTCGCGCGGCTTTTTTTCCATAGCACCAACCCTGCCAACACCTCTTGTTACAACTGTGATTTACGATGTTCGCACTCTTAAAATGGCGTTATAACTTTACGACTGCTCTGTATAGTATCAACTGCTCTGCGTTTATACCCCCTTAATTGTGATACCTCTCATATTTGATTTCATCTGACCGGCGGATAAATAACAAAGACAGACAGGGTTATCGCATAAATCGGGTCAAGAGTTCAATTCTTGTCATGGTGAGCTTTATTTATCTCGCCAACCAAACAAAAAGAGTGTAGGTTAGGTTATCTTGTATGTATGTATTTTATTTTCATTCAAAGTGGGGATTTATGGGCTGAGCAATACTAGCGCAGGTGATAAATGTGAGCGAAATCCTCGGTGGAAGTGCAATCTTGTAATTGAGCGGTTTCACGTCAAAGAATCGTTGTGTTTTGTTTATTTAGCAGGGGTAGATAATGATTGTAAATATCTGTGAGTGAGGGCGGCACGTCAGGTTAAGTGACATGGAAGTAGGACGTAAAATGAGTGGGTGAATCCGTAGTAATAACAGTCGGCTGTGGTTATTTTATATAATGGGTTTGAAACTTGAGCACATAGATTAATGTAATCAATTCTATATTCATAAACAGATGTTCGTCAATGTTATTTAAACATACTATGTGGTGGCTTTGTTTGTAGGCTACATAGATACAGCCTGTTCGAAAAATAAGGGAAGAAACAACATAACTAATTACAGAAAGAATGTATTATTTAATGGGTACAAAATAGGGGTCGCATGTAGGTATATAGTGAGTAATGTGACTAATTATTTATAGAGGTTTAGTTTAGTTTAGTATTAAGTTTAGTTTTATTTAGGTTAAGTGTGGTTGATGTAGTGAGAGAATTTTATGAATGTCTTGGGCGTCAAGTGATAAATAATAAGATATAATTTAACACTGAGGTCGGGTGTATAAAGATAAACTGTATAGAGCAAGAAGAATTTGAAATTATAAAGTTGGAGTGATCTAACAAATAAAATACATAAAATGTATGACTGGCAGAAGTGATATGAAGATGAGCGTATTTGTAGAGTAAAATATTTTAGTGGGCTGTTGTTACCGAAAGTGTTGATTCAACAGTTATGTTACTGAATCTTCCTGCTGTGTCATACATTACAACAGTTGTGACACCTTTTTCACATTTATAACATATTATATTTATTTAGTATCCATCTCACTCAGTTATGAAACTGATTTAGGCCCTACATAGCTAGGACAATAAATATAGCTACATAAACAATGATACAATAATGAAAACAATGAAGACAATGAAACAATAAAGCATCAAAAGAGAGAATATTAATAGTAAAATAATAATACTTGCAGTATAGCTATGTGCATGTATTGTAAACATTGTAGGGAACAGCTTGACTTAGGTTGACAAATTGACTCATCGGGAAGAACTATAAAACATGATCAAATTATTATGTTCTTTGACAGTCCAACAAAATCATTGTGGAGTTAAAAGAATGTTTTGTGAAACTGGAACGCAAGAATTAATTGCATCCACTGAACGTTTTCCAAAATAGAAATAAATATTATTATTATTTACGAACCGATCTTTATAACAATACATGGAACATAGTAAAAAAAGGAAACTTCTTATTTGGGATAAATTTAAAATTATTTTTAGTTGTGATAATGATATTAAAGTTCTTCTTTGGCACGTTCCACTTTTTCGTTTTTCCATTGTCTCGTATCAATTCAATTTTATTGTAGTTTTCCTTCCCTATGAAGGGACAGAGTGACCATTGTATGTTGTCCTGTGTAATTATTAAATCCATGCTCGTTTAAAACAAATCAAAATATCTACGTTTATTTAACAAATGTTTTCTCAATCTCAGGGGTCGTCTTTTCATTAATAAACTATAGCCTGGGATGAATCTGCATAATCGTCCTACAGAGTTGGGCAAATCAATTAGCAAAGTGAAGGTTCCCAATCCCTAAACGTTGTTAGAAACTAACAAGTCACACCAAATATCAAAGCTTATTAAGATAAAACAAATAAAGGTAAATTATCTATGCGGGTCGTATGATAAGAACAACGTCAAAGCCATAAATTGTTTAAAAACCTCAGGACTGGTGATTTTCCTCATTAAACTGCAAAAATGGTATCATAAACAAACCAAGTTTAGCCAATTAACATCAAAACTGACGTTTATGAAGTTGTTAGTTTATTTGGCGTAGACAAGTGTTCATTCACCTGTTCTTTAGCCACTAATATTGAACATATTTAGATATATTTATGTACTATACGAAAAATTGAGTGCCAATCTAAAATGTCACTCAGTGAATTGTCTTTTTTTGTTTGGCTACCAAACGGCAATTGTGTGTTTTTAGCCGCTTTTGTAGACACTTAGGATCCACTTGTTTTCTTTTTTAGATACGTTAACATTAGTTTGTCTCCTAGCGAATGGTATTTGGCTACTTACAGTTTTGGTTTTAATAAAGCAAGTTTGCCAATATCCATATTTTGGACATAATAAGAATAGCAAATGTCGTTAGGAAAAGAAAACGTCCATAACATATTAAAAGCGCACCCAATAGTAAAGTGCTTAAAACATATTCACTTATTTTTAATTTACTAAAATCGAATAAGATGTATTTCAATAATTACGATTTTTTTAAAACTGTTTCAATTACCTTTGAATATCTTTAAGAATATATTTGAAAGTTTTAGGAAACTTTTAGAAAATTATTTATTTTAAGGAACTTACCAGGAACTTTATGACATGTATTATAATTTATTAACTTAAGAACATATTTATATGAACTTGCACTACGTGTTTAAATTTAATACAATATTTTATAAACGCAGATTATATACTAATAAAAAGTGAAAACTCTGAATCAGTTTCAAACAAATGTGTTTAAAATTTTAGGAATCCTTTATTTAGAATTTCAAAAACTCCACACAAATTCCCAGGACGACTCCACTATCGTCATTTAGTTCTCAGCGAGGACAGCATCGATGTCGTCCTCAGAAAGTTCACTCAAGTTTACAAAACTAAAAAAAAAAAAAACACGAAATTGTTCATTTCTGAAAAAAAAAAAAATGTAATCTTCTTACGGGGAAGATAGTGTCGCTATTGAAACCGCGCAAAATTAGCGTGCTTTAATAATATCTTGAACGCTACACAAAATTGAAAAGTGGTTACTAAACAACATTTAGTTTTGTAATAACTATACACTGGTTAAAAAAGTTAAAATTTTTTTAATCCTTACAATAATATTGTTATTTTGCCAACCAACTAAAGAATTAATAATTGATTGGTTGCCAAAGTGATACTGTAAAGGTTATTTAACATCATTTTTCAGTTCTTTTGAAACCAAACGTTAGTAAGAGGAAGGACTACTAGCCAATATTAAAACCCGCGAAATAAACGTATTTTCGTCATATCTCAATAACGCCACACAATATCGAAACAGTGACACCTACGCATATTTTGGATTCGTGAGAGCTCAATACCAAATGAAAAAGATTTCGTAGATTGTAGTAATTATAGTTGTAATTTCTAATTTACTTGTAAATTAGTTAAATTAGAAATAATAATTATAATTACTGCAAACTAATAAATCTTTTTCATACGGTATTGAGCTCTCACGAATCCAAAATACGCTTAGGTGTCACTATTTCGATATTGTGTGGCGTTATTGAGATATGACGAAAATACGTTAATTTCGCGGGTTTTAATATTGGCTAGTAGTCCTTCCTCTTAAATATTATTTATCGTTCTTAAAATATTTTAAAACCCCTTTGATTTTGCTCGTTTTCATAGTAGAAACGCGGCCGCAAATCGATCAGAAACACTTTCGCGAAATGACAACTTGTGCTCCACTAATCCCTTAACAGACAAACCTCCAGGCGGTCAAAAATAGTTGGCGAACAGTTTACATTAGTATAACAACATTGCCTTCAGTCATCATCTTGAAATTAGCCTACATGATGTATGTCCGTCGACTTTGATTTAGTTCACCCGCCGCTCGACTTTGTTCACTTGCTACACGAGCTACTCTAGAATGCCCAAGGCGGTGTAAAGTAGAGTGCTACTGAATATTGAATAGGTCCAATAGGGAGTATTCACGTGACGTCACATCGGCCATGATAGATGCCAAAATGGGTGTTTACATTTGAGCCAAAGGGTGTAAATGCTTATATATATATATATTAGTCTTTGATATGAGCTGTAAGCTTGCTTTACGACAATGAAAGAAATGAAATGAATCGATGGACAAACAACAAGCTGTAAAACAATAAAATATTCTGATTTTGAAATCAAATCTTCAAAACAAACAAGAAACATACAAAACTTTCACAACTTGGTTGTCCTTCATTAAACGTTTTAACTGGTGAGTAGTTACTATCGCCATACCTCGTTTTCTTCATAAGGTTGCAATTTTATTATTTTGACAGCTCGTTGTTTGTCCATCAGTTCGATTCATTTGTTACATTGTTGTAGTTCGGCTGTGACGTCAGTTGCAAGTTCCCTATATAAGACGTGTATCACCGGATAAAGTTTACGAAAATAATTATGTGTATAGGTATCTCACAGCAAGAAGTGAGATGTATCCGGACCGCCCACATTTAGTTTCCAACTTAACGCAAGCGCGAATCACTAACGTTTTTCCCGATTATCTAGTACAATTTGGTTGCGGTAAGTTTTTTGACGGTAACGCACAAGAAAAC
This sequence comes from Isoperla grammatica, assembly GCA_945910005.1. Taxonomy (NCBI): domain Eukaryota; kingdom Metazoa; phylum Arthropoda; class Insecta; order Plecoptera; family Perlodidae; genus Isoperla; species Isoperla grammatica. Next base: position 49,264,107 of record OX246740.1, read on the forward strand.
GTCGTGCAAGCAGTTTTCCGTCAAAAAACTTAACGCAACCAAATTGTACTAGATAATCTGGAAAAACGTTAGTGATTCGCACTTGTGGGCGGTCTTGACTCCCCTGTCACTATGATACTTCTTGGTGAGTGAGACCTTTAGCATTGTACATTTTGTATGCGACGTGAAAGATTCTTGAAGTTGCTTTGCAAACCAATGTTGTAGAACAGTTGAACCGCCATCTGAAACACACGGTTGAAAGTTGGAAGAGGAAATACGATGAAGCCCATATGCGATGAAAAAAAAAATTAAAAATTGTATTCACGAGAGACCCTTTTTCCGGGCACTGGTCACCTTGACCAGAATTGTATGAGTTAACTTGAAAATTAAAATAAAGCAATACATCGTGACGGAGTGACAGGAAATTATTTTCCGAATTTTGTAGCCAAGAAACAGCAATACAAACTTAACATATTTTCATTTACCAGTGCCCCAAAACTAATCAAAGCAAAACGTCGTAAATAACATAGGTGCGTAGTTTCCCATGGATTGCGCATACTAGGTACTTTAACGTATGTTTATCACTAGTTGCGCCACATTTTGCGTTCTCTTTCCTCAACTTAATCGGTATTTTTTTGTCAAACCCCCTATCATTTAGCGTCGCACCGGCCTCCACAACGTCATAGACCGGCCCATAAATGTTTTGCCTATCTTCTTTGACGTCATGTCAAGTAATTAGCATTTGACTTGGAAAGCGAACAACAGATATTATACACGTGTGCCTGACCACACACTCTCACAGATATATCGTAAAGCATAAACATCACCTCATTCAATTGCTGACCTGTTTCGTACGACTAAACAGTAAACACCATAACTTTTTTTATCAGTATAGAGTAATGACAATAAATTATACGTAGTTTAGTTCAAAGAACTAATTAATTTTTCAGCACAAAACATATTATTTTTGACAAGTGTCACCTTCTTAAATGAAAAACAGGAAAATACTAATTGGTTATAATGGTTTCGAGATAATTTCAATACAGACATATTTGTTTAAAATGCATCGTATGATGTTTTATCGCTATACTATTCGTAAATGAATGCGTTGAACTTGAAATGATAAATGGAATTGTTGACCCTAGATAAATTTAGACAGGGCGTAAAGTAAGCGCGTAATGTTATGTAAAAAAAAGTGTTTGCTTTCAAGAAGACCGACAATTATTTCAAATATATACCGACCAATAGATTATGGACAGTTAATTAAGTTGGTCTAGCCTTCAGTAGATCGTAAAAGTTAAATGTAGTCATGTAATTATTTCAAATATCTATGTACAGGCTTAGAGCTGTGGTTCAAGGTTGATGCGATATCAAATGTGCAAATTTGGCAAAAGCAAATATTCTTAATTACATTATTGCTCGGGCTTTCTTTGCCAAATACTTTAACGCGAACGAGAGCTATATCAAAAGAAAGTTTCCTTTCAGAAAAAAGAAAGAACACCCTTCTGTAACAGGAAATAAATTTAATTAAAAGAAACAAAAAGATGTATCAATATTTCTCATCTCTTTGCGACTGATAATCATCGCGCTCAAAACGAAATGGCCACGTGTCATTATACTGAATACTTCAGAAAATATGGTTTAGAGATAAATAATCTACTTCACTATTATCGTTTTATCAAAAGGAAATATAAATTTATCGTTTCCGGCGAAACATGCACTGTATGTTATCCTTGCTACAGGTGTATGATTACTTCTTATTTAGCGACTGTATTGTAGTGTGAATGTCCTCCTTTGTAAATCAGTTTTTATAACTGAATAGGATAGACATTAAATAAATAAATAAAATAAATAAAACACAATAGTGTAATTTTATTGAATGAAATAATTCTCACTAAGCAAACTGAAACGCTAGGTATTAACTACTACGTCTTGTAAAAATGAGAAATATTGATTTGTACAAAGAAAAGAATGTAGACAGACTCCTTACTCACGTTTAAATATGATCGCTGTAATGTAAGTGTGATGTATTCACCCTTCCAAAGCAGAAGGTCCATAGTTTGATTCCCGATTCGGGCTAGGTTTTTTGTAACTTTTACCTCAAATATATTTATATTATCCTGGTGAACATGTAAACAGTGACTTTGGAGTCATCATATCAACAAGGCACATAATATATATTTATAGTAAAAATATCCCCCACTGAAAATCAGTTCTTGTAACTGAATAGGCCTATAGATTAGATAGACTATAAATACGATTTTTTTTATTATTTAAACAAATGTGATACTTATTTCTACGCGTAACTGAATGGATAGACTATGAACACCATTAGTTTTTATTATTTAAATAAATGTGATACTTATTTCAACGCAAACGTTTAAAAAAAACACATTTCGACCCTGAAATGTCGACTCAACAGCTGATTGACTGCGACCGTTCAGCTGCTACCAACCCACCAGCGATATTGGAAACATGGTATGATTGTGGTTTGTAGTAATTGTTAATTAATATTCTGGATGTGACCTTACAGGGGGAACGCACTTCACTCCCTAACGGGCCGACAGTTGGCGGCATTGCGGAGAGATTTCGACTTCGTCAGCTCACCAGTCACGAATATCTGACGACCAAACTCGAAGTCGAAGATAAAACTCTCGAAAAGGATTCAATCCAAGATCTATCTGTACATATTGGTTGTACATATTACTTGAGTACTGGGAGCTGTAACAACGTGTACCTGAATACTCGCTGCTGATCAACGTCAGAATCATCATAGATCAATGAATATCTGATGTTGATTGATTAACGTGAGAAACATATTGTGAATAGAAGACATCAACAAGTGTATTTAAGGTATGTAGAACAGACGTATTACGTTGATTGAAGTTGTTGTATAACTATGAACTTATGAGACTAATTGCTTGCATAATGGACCCGCAACATTATTGGAGGGTGACCCCGTGGTTCTCACTTCCTGTGTGTGACATTGCCACCTACTTTAACATCAGTTGTCATTTAGTAACTTCTCACATAATAATAATAATAATATTAATATGTTATGTTTGTATCATTATCGGTAAATAAACTAAGGTTGCCCATCGATGTTAAATTACAACATCGACATCGAAATTAAAATATCGATGTCACATCGCGATGTTGGAAATTTTCAATGTCGGAAATTTGCATCGACATCGATTATTAATCGATTAATCGATGTCGATGGGCAACCTTAAAATAAACGTATCTAAAATTTTGCACGTTACCTAAGGATTTACAAATGAAGTTACCGATGCGTGTGCATTTATAGAAATATCACAAAATAAATAAAAAAAATAATTACGCATATAACATTGCCATATTAAAAAAAACGCAGATTCATATTTTTTGTAATATTTCCTATTTAATCAAAATGTACAAGTATAGAAAACTTTGTTTATATTTCAACTGCGACCATGCCAAATTTCAGATATATCAAATTCTTTCTGATAGCAGAAAACTCCTCCTCAAGGTCATAAGCTCCCTGTGAAGTCCTCTTAATGGTCACCAAAGTGTGAACTGTAACTGTTAAGATTTAGTTGATTTCATTTCATGGGGAAGAATAAGAAAATTTAGATTTAAAGGGAAAATTGGAGGAACTCATTTCGTCACCACTTACGATTGTCAGAGTCATAGGATTTAGAATTCAAACCTAACGAACATGTGACATTTCAGTACCCGGCCGTTGCTCGTTGCCGTCCAAGATGGCGGCGAAGCGCACCGACATGATCATCCTGCTGGGGATCCAGGCTGTGCTCATCGTCCTGTTCGGCGTGTTCGCCACCTACTCGAGCGAGGCTGACGCGAGGACCCCGTTGAAGGCGCAGGTGGCAACGGAGGCGGATCTACCCCACATCTATCCTCGTGAGTCAACATAATATCTCTTTATAGGCCACTCAAAATAGACCACAGTGTATTGCAATGAATCTGTGGTCCTAGAATGCCGCCCACCTTCCCCTACCTCACTCCATACCTCGAATCACCGGCTCAGGCCAGCCGCGAGGGGTAGCGGTACTACCCGGCGATTCGATGTATGGAGTGAGGTAGGAGAAGGAGGGCGGGATCCTAGGACCACAGATTCATTGCAATACACTTTAGACGCAATCTGGTGGCAAGCAAATAAACTTCTATGAGGAGGAGATTACTCATCGTTGATTGGTTGAAATAACTGGTTGAAACCATCAATGGCGCAGATAAGCAGGTAGCTTAGCAGCGCTATCTATTGTTACTTTGAGTCTCCTATTATAGTGAGGGTATATTCAAGGTCGCAAATGTTCTAGTCAGCGAAAACGCACTCGAGCATTCGCGCACTTGACAGTTCGCGTATTAGCCTGTTCACGCATTGTGCTATTCGTTTTGCGCGCACTAGAGCATTCGCGCACTAGAACATTCGCGAATTAGCCTGTTCACGCATTGTGCTATTCGTGTTGCGCGCACTAGAGCATTCGCGCACTAGAACATTCGCGAACTTCAATTTTTGTCGACTATTAAGTGCTTGAATGTTCTAGTCGGCGAAAATACAACCAGACATTCGCGCATTAGAGTATTCGCGTACAAGACATTTGTGCACTGAATTTTTCGCTGACTATATATTTCGCGCACAGGACAATTCACGTATTAACAACACGCTGTAGGCTATTCGTGGACTAGAGTTTTCGCGCATTGGAGAATTTGTGCTCTAGAATATTCCTGTGATTAAATTTTCGCTCACTGGATATGTAATCACAATTATATTTAGGAGGCTTTCACGCTTGACCAACACATACGGAAAACGAGGAGGACCGTTACCACCCGCTTAAAAGAACATATAGAGAGACAAGCATAGATTTCGCTTTACCCGATGTACGAAATATCTTGAACATTTCGTAGCTCAGTAGTTCCTTATGTTACTTTCCAAACTTAGACCTGCCAGAGAAAAGGAAAACTTTAGTGAACGTACAAGTTGAAACAACAACGCTATTTTGCCCGGAGCGAACATGTACACATTTCACTCGAATACACCCTTATAAGGCATCGTCCTGTGACTTCAAAATAACTAACCTTTCATGAAAACAAAGATCGCATGATAAACATTTGTAGATGCACATTTCTACAAATATTTCGTACAATTCAAATGTCAAACAACACAGCGAAAATAAGTATTTCTTTTGAGTTGACGAGTTAGTAAAGACTTTTCATACCAACAACCTACAATCTTTGTTACCAATCCTTCACCCCCTCACCTTTTCTCAACCCTCTTCTAATTCAAACCCTGTTTTTAATCAGATTTTCATTTCAATTCTTTCTGCCTTCGTTATAATTTAGTTGTTCTTGAAATTCTTTCGTTTTCATCAACTTGTCAATTATCGGAGGTGTAAAGGGTGATGTCTACGGTGGGGGAAGAGGAGGGGAGGGGGGGGGTTAAACAAGATAACACTTGTTAGAGAGGGGTAAAAGTAGGAGTAGAATTGGCCGAGGCGCGAACAAATAAGCTGCAAGAACAGAAATCTTACGACGACATTATACATTTATTATTGCTTATAGGAAACACCCTCAAATCTCTAGAACGTGAATTTTAATCTGTATATACCTACCCTCATTGAAAGTCTTCACTTTCATTCCGATTCCAAGAAGTGAACGGAGAGGGGGGTAACTTCGAACCCCCCCCCCCCCCCCCCCCTCCCCCTCACTAGGAATGCCAATATTGGTTTTTGTACGAGCACTACACTATAGTATGGCGTATTTGGTTGCCAACAATTTCACCAATAATGGTATAAGACTCCGGCTATATTATGTAACCATCAATTCATTCCCCTTAAACTTCCCACAACAAAACGCCTATTCGAACCCTGGTTATAACCTTATAAACAGATTTTCTTATTTTTTATCTTCAATTGATTGAGATTAAGTGTTTAACGACGTACTCGTCAACTGGGTCGTATAACGTCGGGGTTTTCTTTAATTATTGGCCGCGTTTATATGAAGTTAGATGAGTGTGATCAACTGGAGGAATAACCCGAAAACTGATCCGTTATCTGTCAGTTGTCCTGACGACAGGGCCCACAGCGGTCCAGAAACGTCGACATCACGAGTAAGTCCAGTGGTTAGCATCCCTGCTTCCAATGCAGAAGGTCCCGGGTTCAAATCCCGGTTCAGGCAGAAGTTTTTTTAACTTTTATTAAGGATTCAGTTCCATTACTTCTTGTCTTAGGAATAATAAACGGTGACTTTGGAGCCGTCCTAGCAACGAAGCACTCAATAATATCAAAGTTGTTCTGAATCGGCCTTGTTGATTCTGACATTTGTCCGCAGGTGTTCGCACTGTCCAATCACTGATCCATATGTTTCATATTTTTGAAATATCGATCTTTGATTGGTTATCGCTCACTCGTCGATGGTGTTCGAAGCCTACAGGGTTGGTTTAGTCACTTTAAAAATTGAAGTCCCCCACTGCAAATCCGTTTAGTTACTGAGTGGGTAGACTCTAAATGTGAATTTATTTATTTATTTATTAAACACATACAAGCACACACTTGTAAAGGTTGTAATGTATGGAATGCAAGCCAAGCTTCACAGCAGGGAAATCTCAAGTCTAAACCCACTTCGTACTCTGCCTCGTATCGTGACTGATAGTATTACCACCGTTCTAAACACTGACCCGGTATCATATAGTTAATTAAACCTTGTTTATTTTAGTTTTTATCGAGTAATCTAACAGAGTAATATTTCATTTTAAATAGAGCCATATTTATAAATACTACCTACTGCATCCAGGTGTCAGACAAACGATCCGAGATTATTATTTAAGTTTGAAAATCGAGTTTTTATGAACGGGATTCGGGCTGACATGAATTTCGAGGTATTAATGTTCGTTGATTTTGTAATTTACACATCTTTCCCATCAAAACTTACCCAATTTCTCAATTAAAATAAACATATTAGTTTAACACACACTCGATATCGCGAGAATGAAATTTTTGATATGCTTTTTTTCATTTGCAACGCTTTTAAAACCAAAACACTAGATCAAAGATAATTGCAAACTATGATATTTCTACTTCGGTTTACCAAGTCCATAGTCTTCATTTATGTTCCCGAGTGTACCAGACAAATCAGACTGTAAAAATTTGTGTGCCCGTCTTCTCTCTACCCCCCCCCCCCCCCTTCCCCTCCTCAATCTGTGCAAGTCACACGTCAGCACTTTATTCAAGAGAATATATTTTTTCAAAGTAATATGATTTTTTCTAAAGTGCAAGGTAATTCTCCCCCCTCCTCCTCCCCCCTTCGGCGTTTCTTTTGATTGTACCGAGGAGATGCAGCACTTTGTTTTACTTAGCTCCACTTTCTGTATGCAAAGTTGATTATTATGTAGTGGAAACTATGGGGATAAATGTTTGTCCCAACTGCGAATCGAAGTATGTCTATGTCTACGTAAAAGAAAAGAGAGCCTGGATTCACTAGAGGTCTAAAGTTAGACTGGTTTTGCGTTGAAGAGAACCACTCGGAGAAATTTATTTATTTATTTGTTTGGTGGATGTATGTTTCTGTTCGGATTTACAGAGGACGAAAAAAATAATAAAAAATAAATACACACATTATGTAAATAAAATATAAATAATATGAGCGTGGAGCTAGCATCACAGTTTTGAACTGGACAGTTGCCGTGATCATAACTGTTTCTTCCCTATATTTGCATGTGTTTCGTTGATAACTATCTTATTAGAAGCATTGTACAAATGCTAATACCAAAAGCAATATGATTTGCAAAGTATACATTATTAATAAAAAGATTGGCTGCCCCAAAGCGTGTATATGCATTCAATTTCAGTACCTACTTCACAATGTATATTCTAGTTTCATTATAGAAATAAGTGAATAAGAAAACATTGATGAATGTGTAAAAAGTACAAATATTTTTAATTTAAAATTCTCTGTTCCGATATTGTTTATCCTGTATATTTCACTATACTTTTTATAACAGAGTAAACTTAACGCAGTGTTTCAATCTGGTATATTGAGTTTGTTGATTTTTTGTTTTTTTCACAATTTTAATAGCCGGGTGATAAAAGTTTACCGGTAGTGATGTATTATTATTATATTGCAATAAAATTCAAAATTCAAATGAATTTTTACATAAAAATACGTAGCTTATAGCTTATTTATTGTCTGTATCTTCATACACCCTGGGGAAGGGGGCTTTGAAATGCTTCAAAAGAGTCAAAAGCTCAAAATGTATAAATCAAAATACGTCATCTACTATAGAACTTAGGTCATCCAGTCTTAAAATGTCCCAATAACTACTTATTCGTCGAATAGCTTGTTTTCTCCATGGCAACGACCAATCAAAACTCTTGAAATCCTCCAAATAGCTTACTTGCTACAAATAACTTTCTTATTAGGAGATTGTAAGACCGGCCCTTAATGCTCTTTCTTGTACATTTTTTTCTGTTCTAATATATATTTCAGTTTTTCATATTACCAAATTTAGCTTTTTTCATATGCTGGTTTCAACACACATTTTACAATTTAATAATAAGTTATTTGAAAAACGGATATATATATGGAACAGTTAAACATTTGTTTAAGAAAGAGCATTCAATTATCTAGGGGATGATATATATTTTGGTTTACTTTTTTGAACTTTACAGTAATTTTAACCAACCAAAATTAGGTTTCTGTAGGGTGGGTCGAATCAGCAAATGTTTCAAGTTGCAACATTTTAAATATGCAGAAGATAAACAATTGCGTTTTAGCTTTCTATTTGTTCTTCGAATATGTTTGAAGCTGCAAATTTTAAAAATGCATAAGATAATACCTTGCAACTTTCTATAAGAACTAAGTCCAAAGTTTCCCGATACGCGCAAAGAATGTGAAACGGGCCAAAAGGAACTGAACCGTGGTTCCGTCAAGCTGGTATCACTGTTACATGTCTGCACTTTAGACTCTTATCGCATACCTCGTGCACTTCCGCTGCACATTTGCCCTGGATGAACCCTGTATGTTGCGTTTACATAAACATGCTAAGCGACGGATAAGTTTATCTTAATCGTTGGCTAGACGGGTCTTGTCAACGGACATTGCCTGAGAATTGGGTTGGACTGATTTAATTTTGTCCGAGTTAGACAAATTAAAAAAATAATGATTTTATTTTGTGTAGAGACAACTTAATATAATACTTGTGGACAAAGCAATGCTTGATTAAAATGGTATAATAATTTTAAAAGTATCAAATAGTTTAAGTAATAATTTCCGCATAATTTTTGTGTCAAACGAGAACAAAATAAGTTATGTATTTATACTCAACGATGAGAATAATTTATATCAACTATAAGATTAATTTTACAAGACTGGGTAAGGAACCCGAGCCTTCTCTACCGATAGTTAATTAGTAATAATTGACCGTGTTTGCAATAAATTAAAACAGATAGAACCGTTTCCCCAAATACACATTATTATTTTTTTTTTTTTTTTTACCAATAACCGTTTCGGAATTGTTTGAGAATTTTTTTTGTTCAAAGTTTCAGGTGAACGTAAAGTGGCCTTCGAAAGTAGCATCGTAATCAAATATTTGAATTAAAATCGTGTTTCTTACTATGGCTACATTTTACTTTACTGACGTACTAATGGTAGAGACTAGAGAGGGTTAGATACCCAACTGCCAGGGAAACTAAATAGATAAAGAATAACGTATGATTGATGATTGTATCTGATATGTGTATATGATACAGTCTAAGCGCACACGCAACGTGAGTAGCCTATATAATTAATTAATGAGTCTACGGTGGGGCTTTGATGAAACGGACTATTTCCGAACGTAAGCTGTTAATCTTCAAGCAAAACAATCCTATAATGCGAACCAAAGACTCTTATAAATGATACAGACGATAAAGATATTATGTGGGATTTGGAGATCTACATAATAAAACTACTTGCATAAGGATCCGGGTTCGATTACCGGCTGGGTCTGAGGGTTTTCACTTTAAAACTGAATGTCTTATGTATATATGTCAACAATGACTATGGAACAAAGCTGGCACAGACACATATAGATTGACTTATCCATTTAACGTGGTGTTTATAATCACCTCTTACGACAGGCAGAGCTACACTGGAGCTATTCTAACCAGTAGGGCCCAGAAGAGTATTATCAAAATACTTTTTTAAATTAATCATATTTTTTGTTATTCATATTATATAATATATATTATACAATATTCAGTTAAATTAATAACTTATGCATTATTCAAATGTTATTAATTTCTTTATGTAAAATTTGTAATTACATATAAGCGCACTGATCCAAGATAAAGATAAAATGCAATTGGCTTACTAGAGCACAAATTAATTCGGCGGGGTAGGTAAGTTCTCCTATATATCTACACATATATTTCGTTTGTTTACTACCTTCTAAGTTGTAATACCGCTCTTTCACTATTGTAGAAATGTACTATAGGAATTCTATACATCTATAAACTTTTTCGCAAATAAGGATTCTTCTATGAACGAGAAAAGCTTGGTAAAATTTCAATATCGGAAATTTTGAGGACGAAATTAAATCAATCTATCAAGTTTTTCAAAATAATTTAATACTTAGTGTACTTACCCTTGTTCAGAATGTCGATTGACAATGGTGAAGGTCTCCCCTCCCCCCCCCCATTCAATGGCCGACGCACAAGGGCAGAACTGACCTTTCCGTTTCTTACGTCCCCCCCCCCCCCCCCGCCCCTCGTTCGTTTGCCCCAAGTTTCGTATTTACTCCTCAAAGAACGCGCAAATGTCAACACAAGTTTTTCGATCTCAATACACATTCTCTGCGCATGCTTCATAGTTACCCCAAACGTGGGCGGCATTCGTATAATGGTTTGTGTGGGCGTAGCTTTGACACAGTCTTCACTCAACGTTTCGTCGACAATTTCATATTTGATCTTTTTTTTCGTTTATCGGCTTAATAATACCAATTTAAATTTTTATTCAAATGAATGATAGCCCTCTTCTGGTATCGACGCCACCATTACCCCCGTCCTCCTAATTGCACCCTCAATCTAACGGTATCGACACATGAACGATGCTTTGCTTTCAAGTAACCGAAATAAATATAAATTATCTTCTTTGCAAAAAAAAAACACGTTCGTACAGTCGATTACACCCACACATATACGATTGGTAATTTTCACTTGTTTCTATATATTTGTGTTGTGGTTTTGGGGATGGGGTTCGGTAACATCTGCTGCCCCCCCCCCTTCCTCCCCTCCCTCCTCACACCCCGCTAGTCATCATCAAACACTCGATTTTGTTCATGCCAGGAAATATCACGAAATTTATTACTTTAGATCAGTATCCATCTGATTCGAGAAATAATTCGTTTCCGAGCCCGAAGCTCTTCATTATCACTCGGGGCGGCTGTAAAACAGAGGCAGGCGTAACCTGTGATTACTACGTCAGCCGTAACGCGTATAGTATACGTTATACGTGCGAGAAGGAACATTGTTAATTTACGGACGAAAATAAGAGTTAATTTAATTCTCCTATTATCGAGGTTGGTAGAAATAAATTCCAAAGTGCGTAAAAATATGTTTAGAAGTTGGTTCCTCCTCTTTAAGACCGCGTACGCAACATACGCATTAATTTCCGGGAGAATTTCTAAAAAAAAAAAAAAAAAAAAACTAGAATCAATTATTTTGTTAATGAAAGTAATTTTGACCTTGACCTTAAACGTTGAGCAAGATAAACATTTTCGAAATCAATCACAAAGTTGTGTTGTTGTGCGTATGCGTGACAGAATCCCAACGGGGTTCGATCCTATTGACAGATATCTTCAATCAAGGTTACAAATACTTTACCCGAAAATCTAAAGAAAACATGTTTATTTATTCATTTGTCGGCCGGGATCAAAGCGTTGTACGCAGTGTCGATGTGGCCCTTAAAAGCAGGCTGCTCTCTTAGTCATCAGGGAGCTGCATAATAAATAAGCCACGGGTTCACTGGTATCGAATACGTGATCAAAGAAGAGAAAGAAGAAGAAGAAGAAGCGCGATATTTTCAATATTAAAATCGTTCGTAATTTAGGAAGATAATTTTCAAAAAGTTGATTGTTTGTTAATGGGTAAGTTTGTCAACGTCAAACTTGTCATATTTATTGATATACTCCGCAGGAGGCAGATCAACGACTCATGGAAAAAATGCCGAAGTAAATATTTGTAATATGTAAGTAGGTGTCAGGAGGAAATTGAAAACCATGCATATATTAAAACATACAATGAGTTGTGAAGTGGATTTCAATGGGATACAATGTTGAGTGATGTTAGTTTTTTGTAAACTTATAACAATTTTGCATTGTTATTCTTCCCTATTTATATTCCCTTTTGTGTTTTATTTCATCGTCTTAACTGAAACTATTCTCAAATACTTGGGACTACCGGGTCAATGAATTCAACAGATCCATCAACTTATTTCACATTCCTTTAAGGAATGGTTCTACATATTGAACGTGTCGCCTTTCGTGTACTGAACATTTTGGCCGTGTACTTAAATTCTACATCAACAAACAACATAAATAAATAAATCGAAAGCGTGACAATCAAAATTTCTTTGTTCGTATATCTTTGAAATAGCATTCAATATAAATATTCTAGAATAATGCGAGGCTAGATATTTTCAAGAATATCTAATAGATGATCTCAAAAATAGAATTATACATAAGTATAATTATTTTTGATAAAATTTGACAATTTTCATAATATGTTAAATTGCCTAATTTTTTCAAACACAAACAAATTAGCATACGTTGTCTCATGATATCTCTAGATTATGACAATTTTCAACTATGAATCATACCAAAATTTGTACGAACAAAGGTAAGAACGAAAAAATTTAAATTCTCTCACTTTTCGAACAATTTTTGTCAGGCACTCGAAGCCGAGACTGACCCTAAGTTATATTTATTTATTTATTTTATTGTAATTAAGGCCAGTGTAGGGCACAATGCCCTCTTTAGCCTGATGAGTGATGATTGATGAATGATAATGAGGAAGGGAGGAGTGGAAGCCTGGTACCGGCACGTAGCCTACTCCTGTCGAAAAGTACCAAGGGGACCATCGGCTTTACGTCCCATCCGAAAGGACGGTGTAACTTTGACCAGTCATATAGGTTCCTCCACTAACCTGGACTGCCGAGCAGTTGACGAGAAGAACGAAGCTGTTACACAAGCTATCGAACCCTCCAATCTGCTCTAACCAACGGTCCTAAGTTATAGTATTGAATGTAGCTATAATTGCCAACCTAGGTCCTTGGAGGATCACACGCATGTTTAATACGAAAGACACACTTACCTGTATACAACTCACACCAAGCGTAAACGCCAAGATGAATAATTATATTAACACCAGGTATACCAGGTAACACACGTGACTTGTCAGTGCTCCTGTTTACAGAGTAAATATTAGCCCACAATTAACAAACATATCAAACCCAACGAACACAAACAGCGATGATTGCCGAACTTGCCTATAGAGAACCCGGCCGGCTAAAACCAATATTGATGGTGATAATTGCGCACACGAGTCAGAAGATTTTGGCGTGTGTGTATTAATATCTTAGTTCGTGTTGAATTCAAGGACGTGTTACCGGGAACTGAAGATAATTTTATATGACAACACTGATTGATTTATTATTATATTATTATTTATTTTTCTGATCAACATTATTTACATAGATGTGGTACAGAAATGATACAAGAAACGAGCCACAGCGGCCCATACAGTAGTGTCTTGTCCCCTGGCCTTAATTCTAGGTTCTAATGGATGGTGATGATGATTGAAATTAACGGTGATGCACAAATTTATGTAATGATTCCCTATTCTGATGATCTAACTAAGCGACAAAGGTCCATAGAGACTTTTTTCTGGTGGTGAATATGTAACGGTGATTTTGGAGCCGTCGTTGAAACGAAGCTCATAATACTTCATGTAATATCCACCATTGAAAATAGTTGTAGTAACTGTGTAGACAATAAATGCAAATTTATGTGTTTGTATCAATAAACAGAGCAATTCTAATCTAACGAAAAATAATCTTAAAAAATGAAAAAATGAAAAAATAAAAAACACACATGGTGTAATGTAATATCACCAATGAAAATAGTTGTATAGTCACTGTGTAGACAATAAATATTAATATATGTGTTTGTATCAATAAACAGAGCAATTCTAATCAAACGAAAAATAATCTTTAAAAAATGACGTATTGAATTTTGATAACGACTCGTAATATAATTGTTTTTGTCAATTCAATAGATATATGTAAATAAAAAATGCATACCATCTCGTTCTCTAATACAGCCGTTATTGTAATCAGCTCGTCTGTTGGCAAGCGTTGTCATGGCGCATTCTAAGCACGATTAGTGCACTCCATGCAGTGTACAATAACAAGCAGTTATACCTGGAAATCCTGCGGCGAATTCCGTTGAAATAGACAGCGTAGAGCGACAGTCTCTTCTGAGAATTTTTCAGCTTACAAATTGTTTGTAATGGTGTGGACAGTATTGTTACATTGCAGGATGTTGTTCTGTACAGTGTGCGAATATAATTTGTAATTGAAAAGGAACCGGAACGCATATTTCGTTTGTCAAATATAATTTTAATTTGGAACCAACCCCGCCCACATTTATACGTTGTGAACACAGATAATATGTAATTATTAATTAGTTATCTGTTTAGTGTCAGTGGACAGTCAGAAGGTTATTGCCTATGTATTTGGGTCTGGCTATCTAGGGGTAAATCATAAACTTGAATAACTTGCATTCATTACAACAAATAAAAAAATATATTAGTGAGTGTTTCAGATACGAATTAATTCACGAGTTTTTAAGGAGTAAATTGCGTTACGAAATAATACCGGAACGCGCGTTCTGGTTTCGAAAAAGGTATCGGAATTGCGTTCCGGTGCGTTCCGGCTCAAATTAACCCCTGCATACTTATAAAGCAGAATGTCTCCTGCTTCAATCAAAGGGTTTTCTTTTGGCTTCTACAGGGATAAAGACGTCAACTTTTAAGCGGTAGTATAGCAAGCAACGAGGCACACTATTGTATAATGTTCCCTCTGAATACCACTCCTCTGAATGGATAGACAATCATTTATTTATATTCCTCTCGACAACGTTGCCAAATGTCAACACGCAAACAGAGAGAAAGAGTTTAGCCGTGCGCACATCGAAGTTTGGCAACATTGCCTACGTCGTCAAACAAGGTTGCCGTTTCCATAGTTTGAAACTTTTGTTAACACGGTTGATCAGCCGTTCGAATGTGTATACGTAACCCCGTCTGAGCCTGGGGTAGAATTGGTTCAAGATAGCTCTGCCTGTCGTAAGAGGGGACTAAAACAACGCCGTCGACTAAAACAACTAATAACCAGACAAAATTGCATAGCCTAGTTTTATTTAAGGTCCTCCTTTGTAAATCAGTTTTTTTTTATAACTGAATAGGATAGACATTAATTAAATAAATAAAATTATCACCCTAATTTCTAGATAGCGATAGTTTCGACTCGACGCCAATCACTACTTTCTTATTATTTCGATTAGCCAACCCTCAATACTACAAAATTTTGTGACGTTTAGTTTCAATACAAATAAATCTTCCCGAACAACCCCTTTGCATAGATTTGAGAAACAAAGTTCTCGTGAAATATAGGCCACATCTTTCGTTTAATATGGGAGTTCTCATAGCGTGCCCGATGGTAGTAGTCTATGCATATCATTTAAATTCAGGCAGGAAAAGAAATATTCTTACCTTTTACCTTGTTCTCGAAATACATCTTTCCATTTCCTTCAACTGGGCGGTTGGAATAGCGGTTTTACTATTTTATAGCATGCCACCAGCGTTACAGAAACTATAAACATGCAAATATTCAATCAAAATTAAATTGGTTCAATGGTCAGACATCGCTTTGTGAACATTTGGAACGGTTGGCAAAGGGGTATTTATATTTATCTTGATGAACACAATTCTATTGTACGGGATTTCGTTTTAGATGGTCGAATGGTCAGACATCGTTTTAAACTGCGGGGAACCGTCTTAAAGTTAAATTGGTAGTATTTATTTTGATTGTGATCAACACAATTCTTTTATACAGGATTTCGATTCAATTGGTCGGAAGGTTGGGTATATAGATTCGTGAAGGCCAATGGGTGCATGGGGGAATGAGAGAAGTGACGTGGAGAAGGAAAATAGAAGGTTTTCTCGTGAAAGAAAATGCTGCCGTTTGACTTTGATTGCTTAAAAGGATTGTTCCCTGACATGGACGTTGCAGCAACGAGACGTTGAAGGAATTCGATATTTTTCTGGTGCAACAACGGCGAGAAACTATATCGATGTATTTTGTTGGATTTCTTTGGCGAAATTTTGAGCAGTTCCTGATGTATAATTTAGATCAAAACAGATACAAATGAAACAACGACAATTATTCGTGTGGCTTGTTTGTCCTGTGGGCGTCTTTCAACCAAACAGGTGCAAGGTTCTATTCCTGGTTCGAGATTGTTCGTTTTTTTTTTTTACTTTTTCTTATTTTTAGATTAACTTAAATTTATCAACAAAACACTGACATGCATATTAGCGGTAAGTTTGGGGTTAGGCACCAGATACAAATACAGATTTTGCAAGATAGTGCAAGTATAATTTACTAGGAAAACGCTCTGTTTGACGCGTTGATAAGCGAGCGCGTCAATATCTACGAACTTTCTGGCGAAAAGTTGTCAATGCTAATACGAACAACAATTAACAACAATTCAAGAATGCGCATTGCAAAAATTGTTCTTATTTCCATGGCTATTATACTTTCCGACATTGTTGTATGCAGTGCAATGTGCGTTGCTAAGAATTTTCGTGGTCATGTTTTCAACACGGTCCGCCACCGTTACTAACACTTATTGACAGCAATAGAAATGTAATGTCTGCCTCTAATACGTATTGGATCGCGTTTACATTAGTATATTCGTGACCGGACAAAAATTTGCTATAAGATAGCCACCTCACATTTTGCCGTTACTGCGTTTTAGAAAAATATTTTCGAGTAACTTTCGTGTAACTTTGCCAATATTTATCAGATCGCCCAATATGTGTAATGAAATGGCTTCGTGTTTATAAACGTATGAATCTATATTGTGTCTATACTATGCGTGAATGCATGCGTGTTTATAGTGGTATTTGAGGGAATAGCGTTTATACTTCATTTACATGCGTTTGAAAGAAGAGCTTTTATACATTAATACGACACTTTGGTGTGAAAACAAATTT
The DNA here is from genome assembly GCA_945910005.1 of Isoperla grammatica. Lineage (NCBI taxonomy): Eukaryota > Metazoa > Arthropoda > Insecta > Plecoptera > Perlodidae > Isoperla > Isoperla grammatica. The sequence goes on from OX246740.1 coordinate 49,281,389, forward strand.
GTACTTATTAATTTACGATAGAAGATGTTTACCTGATGATGTTTGCCCCCTATACCGCAATGGTATTTTAAATATTCGCATAACCAGGAACTTGTAAGCTGGACTCATGCTATCATTCTATTGAAGTTGTATATTTACATAATATTGCATTTATTTATATTTACGAGACAGTTTGAATATTTTTATTTTTCAAGGGCAATGCATATCTAACCTTTACACGTAAGCACTCAACGCACCCACTTATTTTAGCGTTTGGAAGAAAATTTTTCGGTCGGTTCCTCTGACCTGTATATGCGGACAGTATACGTGCAAGATAAGACAACGCGAGGACGGAAAGTGTCGTTTGTCGTTCAAGCAACGAGGCTAATCGCGTCGCTCATAGATTTATGCCGTCCGGGGTAGCACATGCTGTTGGAACACAGGTCCTCAGATACGTGGGTTCGAATCCCGTAGAAGGCATGATTTTGTTTGTAACTGTCCTCCATCTTCATCTATAACCCTAAATCGAGATCTAAGCATATGTTACAAAACTTTGAATTTACTTGCTTCAAAATACATACGTTCGGTATGAGGAAACAATTAATTACTTTTAATATAAGTGTTGCCACTTGAGCATTGAAAGGAATTTTAATACTATAGAAGTATTTTACAAACTTAAACTAACTATTATTTTCACAATAAATTAGAAAATAGTAAACATGGTGATATAACTAGAATTACCTTAGAGCTTGTAAACCTTACTTAACAGCTCGATACCTGAATGAAATACATTATTAGAAAAACTGGTTATTCACAATGGAGTTAATTGCATTACGAATATATTTTTTTTCCTCGTCTGATGCTTGTATTAGCATCCACAGCCACATTCACACACAACTCGTGTATTTGTTTCATGTACGCTATCACCTTATGTGTAATTAAATTCGGAATACTAATTCTTGAAAATAAATGTAAAAAGAGAATTTACAAATTACAAGGAAAATTAATTATGTACCACGGAAATGTTTGTAAAAGTGTCTTAGCTACAGTTGTGTATTCCCCGAGTCACTTCTGTTCTTCTTTCGTATCCGAGTTCATGCAAATTACCTTCATTATGAACCTCGTTATTTCCTACCCCAGTTGGAAATGTCTCAGAAACAAAAAGACAAAGACAGAAAGATCAACACATACATTCACCCGGTCTGTCTTTAGTTAGAACGACGACGGTGCAAGACTGCGAAATTTGTGCACATTTTCTTTTCGTCTGTGACATTTTCACGGCGTTCTTTGCCGCCTGGTTCGTTTCTCGACTGGGTCACTAGATCGCGTTAGTTGTCTCGAGCCGCCTCGCGCAATCTTGGCTGCGTTAACCTACTTGTCATCGTAGACTAGTCTAGTATTCATAGTTCCCACGTGACGTCAGAGCGGCCATGATTGCGACACATTTGATGAGGACCAATCCTAGATCATTAGCAAATACTATTCAAATTTAATAAATAAGCCTAATTTAAAATTTAAAAAGTAAACTTAAGTAATAAGAAAATAAAAAATTACCACACGTACCAACTGTATTGGAAAAAACAGGATGAATTTTAAAGAATTAAGAATTTATGTGTTCTACTACGATAGCCTTCAATTGTTTCTCCATGGCAACGTCAAAGTTTGATCATAAATGTGGCCGCCACGCGCAAAGATGTGACGTACGTGCAGCACATGAATAGGCTTGATACTCTAGACTATCGGAATCTACGTCATTTCATTTTCTGACACTATCCAGACACGTTTTACATCACGAAGAAAATGGAAAGGCAAGTGGAACTTTGTAGTCTCCGACTAATCTAAAAATCACTGATATTGTGTGATCTTTTTGTTTCGTTTGACAGTTGTAACTTTGTCAGCATTTGTAACACATACGAAAATACACCAGAAAGACGTGAACATATACGTTATGCGTTATAATAGGAAACACAATGTGTACATTTCTAATAATATGGGTATTTGTGTGACTCGTTGCCCGTTGGTCTTGTGAGTTTAGTCCTACTTTCAATGCAGAAGGTCCCAGGTTTGATATTCTATTCGGGAAGAAGTTTTCAACTTCTGGAATGGGGGAGGGGGGGGGGGAATAATACATGACCCTAATGCACCTAATGCCCAGCATTCATCGTGTGGCTGAGTAAAACCTCGAAAAAAAACCTTTAGTCAGTATTTCTGGTACCGTGAATCGAATCGGCGATCTCCTGAATTTGAGCAATCGTGGGTGAGCACTGAACGAGGAACTGATACGTCATGTTTTCTTTTAGGAAACATCCACATCCTTAATTGTGTGTTGCGTGATAGCAGTGAGTGTAGCATTTATTTCGACTGTTTCGCAACGTCACTACAGTGAGTGATTTCCGCTGCTCGACATTTCGTGTCGTATCGTGACCGCATTAGCTGATGTTAACATGTCGCCGCACTAAACAAAGAGCTTACAAATGGCTCAAAGAACTTGGTAAACAGGAAGTTGTAGAAGAAGATTAGATCCATGCTTACATGTCCTTGAATTCAAGATGGGTCCCTTAAATATAATACTTACTTATACTTTTAAGGTGATGTTGAAATTGGACAAAAAAATCAATGTTATAAGCAGGGTGTATTTCTTGTACTGTGATATTTTTTACATTGTGGATATTAATTTTAGTAATTTTGTTTATATTATAGTAAATTGAACTAATTTGACTTAACGTACATTGTATCTGAACAGTGAACATATAGATGCATTATGTATACATGGGATCTTGATACAGATGCAGTGCAGGTATAAGCATGCAGGTATTAAATTTATGTAAGTACAAACTGCTAGATACTGTACATGTACATTACTACACTTGTTAAGGTCAAGATGTTTCATTAAGCAGTGCAAAGTAGCTTATCTCTATGCCCACAAAGAATCGTTCTCCTAAACCTCTCCCTTAGCCTATATTTATAAAACATCGCGTGGTTCCATGTCTGTTCCAAACCAACACAATTCGCTACGTATTATAAAACTTCATTTCCGAGATTGGGTATACCTTCAAATGTCAAGCGTTAGCTTTTCAGTCCAGTTAAAACGAAGCATTTTATTTATCCGCTGATCAAGACTAACTGCTTTCCCAAGCTACCCACTTCGAGATAAACATCTCCGAAAAGGGAGAATTCGAGCGAAGCCTAGCCACTAGGCGTATCTCTTTCTGTCTTCGCCGCACATAAAGAAGATTATAGTTTTGAAAAGTTCTACATCCTTTCGTTCGTTCCATGACTTTTAGAAGAAGACTCGAACCCACCATCAAGTTCTAAACAAAACTTATTTCTTTCGAGATAAACATTTTCAGTATTCTCATAGTTTTGTTCCTATTCACATGCAAATGTTGCCGTCTCGGAGTCATCTAAAGGCCAGATCGTGAAGTTCTTTTAATAGAAATATGTATATTATCGTAGGGCAGAGTTTCGGGGTATTGTTCGGGACAGTTCAGTTTAGTGCGTTGCGTAGTCTGGTGCTGTGTAGGTACTGCGAACACGTGTTGTATTTAGTGACCAACTGAAAGTGCGTGTGAACAAATAGCCTAAGAGTGCGATATTTCATCAGAATTATTAATTGCGAGGATATTAATTTTTATTTCATATTTAAACGAAGTGATTGACGATTTTAGGTGTAATTTTCAAAACGAAATCAAGAAATCATTCAATATTTATTTAAATCTTGCTCTAAACTGGTTATGAGTGTCATAATTGGTTCCTTATAAGAACCAACTGTGTTTTGTTTCTATCGTAGCTTAAAAATAAAAAAAAATCGCTGGCATAAAGGGAACGTATTAAAGTAACTTCACAGTACTAAACAAATGTGGTACTTCGCAATTCAATATTACTATAACTGTTACTCTACTGTTTTTATAATTGCTCATTTTGCTTGGGCTGTTCCACTCTTCTATCTTCAATATTCTTATTATCCGAGTGAAAACTGAAACAAACAAAATAACTAGAATTTTACCCATTATAACAGCTTCACAGAATTAATTAAAATTACAAAACAAGTTAGAGTTCCAAAAGGCTTCGCTTCTTCTTCTATAGAAGAACCAAACAGATTAGATAATAGGTTTTGTTTCAAGAAAGCTTTTAACCATTTTAATCCGAACACTAACAATAAATGTACTCATTTTAATATAAACAATTTCATCTGATATTGAAAGAAACACGGCTATTCTAGGCTGGTACTACTCAAACAGAAACATCAACCGGAGAACTGTACGAAAGTTTCCAGATTTTATTAATACAACCGTCATAGAAATAACTTTATTGCGTTGTCGTTTCAGCTTTTAAGAAAATAGAGAATATTTTATTCTTTATTTAGACGATAAACAAATTCTCTCTCTCTCTCTTTTTCGCTCTCTTTTGGCTATAGAGACCGTCCTAAGAAATGAGCTTCCGCGATTTAAATTGCATCGCACTCATCAAAATACGTAGTAGGTTCAATGTTGTCTCAATTTCATAGGATAATCATTCTAATAATATGGATGACCAGTAATTGTTGAAAGAGACTGACAGCTGATTGGCTTGTACGAAAAAAACACATTTCAGTGTATCTGACTATTGATCGGCGGTTGAAACGATTTGTATTGCGTTCGAAAAAAATTCAGTGCGTCTGACGATTGACGACAATCTGGCGATAGAGAAAACTGTTTTCAAAACAGTGAAAAACTACACCAGATGATAAACTGTTGACTTGCAATCAGACCTGTGTGCATCGTCGGTTAAAAATTCACTCAGACGATTGACGGTTGACTGGCTACCAAAACCGTGTGCATCGTAACCAAAAAAAAAGTTCAGTGCGTCTGACGATTACCAACTGACCGGCTACCGAAACGGTGTATAGTCTCAGTGCGGCTGACTATTAACGACTGACTAGCTACCGAAACCGTGTTCATAGAAACCATATTCAGTACATCTGACGATTGACGACTGACCGGCTACCGAAACGGTGTATAGTCTCAGTGCGTCTGACTATTAACGATTAACTGGCTACCGAAATCGTGTGCATAGTATTATAATCAGTACGTCTGACGATTGACGACTGACGACTACCGAAACGTACATAGTACGGCTGAGGACGCGCGCCGCGAAATGTACAGTCAGTCGTACGTGCGTCTGACGACGCTCTGCTGCGGCCCCCGCGTGCTGAGCTGTCTCTTCCTATTGGCTACGCAGGGAATCTTCCTGGTTCTCTACGCGCGTTTCACTGTATACGACGCGCGCGCTAATGCGGCCGACGAGCGCAACAGCTTCAAGAACACTCTAGGAGGGTACGGAGACGACGTAGTTCCGTGGAAGACAGTCATACGTCAGTATCACAACACTTTACTTTACAAATTGCCACACTGAATGAATGAATGATTGATTTTGGGTATATTCCGAAACCTCCTGAAAATGATGGGGTTCCAGCATCAGCTAGCAAGTCCCAGCGTCACATTTTGTCAAGTGTTTCGGAACACCTACAAGCGAAAATATGGAGGAAATGCGCGCTAAAATTTGTAACGAAATTAAAAAAAACAATATTCTAATATTTTTATATAATATTCTAATCGTTTCCCAATAATAACAAATACGACATGAAAGATAATAAAATCCTGAAACGTGTGGTATAAATAACGATCAAATTATATAATTCGTGACAATTTGACGAGCTTTTAAATTATTGTTTTTGAAAACGCCGCGATGATTTGTGAATGCTGGCAGATGCCCTCGTTCGAACCAGCTGGCGTTTTCATGATGCTGAATATGCTGGCGCAGGAAGTTACGGAACGGCCTCAGCGTCATCGTACAACAACTTCGGTAATGCTTCCTTCACGGGTGGGTGAGCGGCAGCCAACCAGCGGCCGTGGCTAATTCAAATACCTTCTCGGGTTGGCCGAGACAGTTAACACGTCATTGATTGATGACGAAAGCATTACCGAAGTCGTTGGAAGACGACTTGAATGGAATTCATAGTCGTCCCCTACCCAAGGGCGCCCGGTGCTACTTAGGGCCGGTCTTACAATCTCCTAATAGGAGAGTTATTTGTAGCAATTAAGCTATTTGGAGGATTTCAAAAGTTTTGATTGGTCGTTGACATGGAGACAATAAGCTATTCGACGAACAAGTAGTTATTGGGAGATTGTAAGACTGTACCTAAGGATATTTTTTTGGGAGGAATGACATGTATGAAACTGTTACTTGGCAACAACGGGTGCCCCTAGGGGTAGAGGACGACTATGAATACGGACCACCTATATCTTGCGGGGCTCCCGATGTATGTCTGTTAAAATTGCATTAAAATGCTATAAAATTTTCACAAAGTAAATCAAAATAATATATTATTCCATAGAGAATTTAGTTCACATTTGTAAAGCATGTTTCCTTGTACCGAAAAAAAATATTTCCGTTTTTCAATCGACGTTATTTAATTGTGAAATGTGTCTTGTAACAATAGTCATTACCAAAAGTAAATGAGAACATTTTTAAATACGGAAATATTGGTTGAAACAAAGAACATTCATAATAAAGAGCAGTACATTCTGCAGGGAATGGCATATTTTGCTTCAAAGACGGTGATTTTATATTGGGACTTAACCCAGCCCCATTAATATTGTAAGTTTTACACCTTCAAGGTGGATTATAATTATTGTTAGATCCATCTTCTGAACTTTTGGGCATGTGAGGAGAAGGGTAAAGGTAGCTGTGACGTCAGGTGCTAGTAGTCTTTATTACTTACAACCACATGAGACATGATTTATACATTTATACATACATTTTACATCATACATTTTTCATTTATACATATTTTTTTTAAATATATGATTATGTATACCTATATAATCACTCTATCAGATTAACAAATTTCTTACTACAAAAAGAGACACGTACCTCCTATGAACCCTTCAAACGTCGGAGTCTAGATATAGAGAGAAACAAACCTTAGTTGTGTTTATTGTCCGACATCACGCGAAGCGAGCTTTATTTATACACTCCTAATTGGCTCGCCCATAAAATCGCTCGCTCACTTTATCGCTCGCACCACATATTATTGAGAATTATACACATTACGTCAGTATGGTAACGTATTTAGCCACGGCCAACGCCCTTTATAATTATCAAAACCATCTGGACAAGCAGAAAGTTTTGAAAAAAATAGTTTTGTGCAGTTCTCGAATTTATAACTTAAAATTTTTTTTTTTAGCTGAATATTTGATTGGCTAGGAGAGAATTTCATCATGGAAATTGTTTTCTAAAATGGTTGGAGTGGAGTGAAGTTGCTACCCACGGTTACACGGAGCTTTTACACACCTGTGTCCTGTTCTCATACTTTATCAATAAACAGTTATAAATGAAAGAAAAGCAATCTCGCGAGATATACGAGTTTCTGTAAAACACTCTCCGGGGAATAAAGAGCCCCCTTCAGATTTAAGATAGGGGGCCAGATAATATCAAGACATCTTCTTCTGTTGAAAGTTAAAAGTACAAGATATATGTCGTTTAGATACAAGAGGGTGAGTTTATTGGCCTGTCCAGATCCGATGAAAGTATCTATCTGAGATGAAGTGAGTTATTTTCGTGTTCCCTGTGATTGATGTGTGTGTGTGTGCGTGCCCTCGGCACGCCCACGCACGCGACTATTTTCCCACATCTGTCGCTACAGTTTTCTTCGTCTTTTCTTTCTCTACACGTGGGTATTTTTTTCATGTTTCTAGGTCCACCCCTTTTCCAACCCCGACGAGTTTAATGTCGCAAAGTGTGCGTATTTCGCGCTGTCCAAGTGCGGGAAAAATTGTAAAAAATAGTAAATGGTTTTTGACAATTTTGTCGATGCTTTGGATCGAAAGTCAATTGAATGGAGCATCTTTTTGTTATGAAAGATTTTCGTAAAAAGTGACCCGTTCAAAAGTTATTAGCACCCAAAGTCGAAACATTTTCGAGTCTGGATTTGACGGATTTGGTACCATTTAAATGTGTCACATTCAAACGGCTCTGCCCGTCGAACCAAACGAGATATAACATTCTGGTTTGTTTTGTTACCGGCGCTTACCCTTTGGGTAATTGGGTTTTGAAACATTTCCGAATCGTCCCGGAACTTTCGCCGATCAAATTGTGTACATTTGGTAATGTGTGTTTTTAAAAAGCGCGGGGAAGGCTTTTTTTCCACAGTTTTGAATCAAAAACTTTCTCGATTTTTTCATTTTAAAAAGTAACCACAAAACTTGATTATTAACGAAGCGATTTTTGAATTTCGCCCCGGTTCCTTAGTTATGGGCACTTTTCCATTTTTACGACACGGCTTCGGTCGTGATTTTTTTGCGTCAAGTTGGTACTTTCAAAATGGGTTTTTTTTCTTTAGGCCGATGCTCAAAGCTTGCCCGTACAGGGGCATAAAAGAACATTTTCAAAAAATCACCCTCTAACCGAATGACAGACGTTCGCGCAAAGCACTTTTCACGGCGATCTGCAAACACGAATACAAAATGTTTGTTTTTGTATATTAAAAGTGTGTTTTAAATGCCATCTAATACATTGTTGTGTTTAGTATTAATAATTGGACATTTGTCTATTGGAAAACGTTACTATCAAAAATTAGACTTTACGGATGTCCGAGTTATGATGCTTTAACGGATTTCATCCGCCCGTGTTTTTGCGGGAATTTGTCTATGAGAATTTTTTAATGTCGTAAAAAACCATGTTAGAATTTTTTGTTATTTTTGATTTTCCGTTTCGTGGGTATCCGAAGGTGTGGTTGACATATTTAAGGTACCCGGACGTACCTGTAACGTACCGGTTTTGTTATTTTTTAGCGTCATTGGTTAGATGTGTAATTTTGATTTCTTAAATTTCAGCTTTGAACGTCCCTGGTATGTCCCGTTATGAAATCGAACAGCCCATTTTGGTATCATCGAAAAGTGCGTTTCTTTACCTTTCTGTACATGTGCATTTTATTGACGACACACTTACCGGGACGTACCGGGAAGCTTTTGAACGTGCGGATTGTAGAACTCGAAAAATTTTCTAACACTTTAAAATATTTCAACATGAAAATAATTTTTTACCAAAATTTTAATTTTTTCATTTTTTCAAGTTTTTTCAAGTTTTCCAAAAAATGGGGTACTTGAAAATTTTTCAAACACTTCGAAATTTTGAAACATGAAATTTTTTTTTCTTTTTTTAGAATCACACAATTTTCAAGTTTCTTCTTTACATAAGTATCTACGACCAATTACCGTGACATGTACATAGAAAAACTCGAAAATTTTTCCATCACTTAAAAATTTCAACATGAAAATAATTTTTTACCAAAATTTTAATTTTTTCATTTTTTCAACTTTTTTCAAGTTTTCCAAAAAGTGGGCTACTTGAAAATTTTTCAAACACTTAGAAATTTTTCAACATGAATTTTTTTTTTTCATTTTTCAGAATCACACAACTTTTAAGTTTCTTTCTTTACATAAGTATCTACGACACTTTGACGTGAAATGTACATAGAAAAGCTCGAAAATTTTTCCATCACTTTAAAATTTTTCGACATTTTTTTTCGACTTTTTTTTTCAAATTTTTTTTTTCTTTTTTCCAACTGAAAAGTTTTCAAAAAGTGACACCAAAAAAAAAAAAAAAAAAAGTGACAATTTCCAAAAAAGTCGAGTTTTCCAAAAAGTGACCTGCCCAAACGTGACAGCCAGCAGCGGCTCAAGGCAGCGGAGCGGTCTTGTATACCTATATAATCACTCTATCAGATTAACAAATTTCTTACTACAAAAAGAGACACGTACCTCCTATGAACCCTTCAAACGTCGGAGTCTAGATATAGAGAGAAACAAACCTTAGTTGTGTTTATTGTCCGACATCACGCGAAGCGAGCTTTATTTATACACTCCTAATTGGCTCGCCCATAAAATCGCTCGCTCACTTTATCGCTCGCACCACATATTATTGAGAATTATACACATTACGTCAGTATGGTAACGTATTTAGCCACGGCCAACGCCCTTTATAATTATCAAAACCATCTGGACAAGCAGAAAGTTTTGAAAAAAATAGTTTTGTGCAGTTCTCGAATTTATAACTTAAAATTTTTTTTTTTAGCTGAATATTTGATTGGCTAGGAGAGAATTTCATCATGGAAATTGTTTTCTAAAATGGTTGGAGTGGAGTGAAGTTGCTACCCACGGTTACACGGAGCTTTTACACACCTGTGTCCTGTTCTCATACTTTATCAATAAACAGTTATAAATGAAAGAAAAGCAATCTCGCGAGATATACGAGTTTCTGTAAAACACTCTCCGGGGAATAAAGAGCCCCCTTCAGATTTAAGATAGGGGGCCAGATAATATCAAGACATCTTCTTCTGTTGAAAGTTAAAAGTACAAGATATATGTCGTTTAGATACAAGAGGGTGAGTTTATTGGCCTGTCCAGATCCGATGAAAGTATCTATCTGAGATGAAGTGAGTTATTTTCGTGTTCCCTGTGATTGATGTGTGTGTGTGTGCGTGTGCGTGTGCGTGTGCGTGTGCGTGTGCGTGTGCGTGTGCGTGTGCGTGTGCGTGTGCGTGTGCGTGTGCGTGTGCGTGTGAGTGTGCGTGTGCGTGTGCGTGTGCGTGTGCGTGTGCGTGTGCGTGTGCGTGTGCGTGTGCGTGTGCGTGTGCGTGTGCGTGTGCGTGTGCGTGTGCGTGTGCGTGTGCGTGTGCGTGTGCGTGTGCGTGTGCGTGTGCGTGTGCGTGTGCGTGTGCGTGTGCGTGTGCGTGTGCGTGTGCGTGTGCGTGTGCGTGTGCGTGTGCGTGTGCGTGTGCGTGTGCGTGTGCGTGTGCGTGTGCGTGTGCGTGTGCGTGTGCGTGTGCGTGTGCGTGTGCGTGTGCGTGTGCGTGTGCGTGTGCGTGTGCGTGTGCGTGTGCGTGTGCGTGTGCGTGTGCGTGTGCGTGTGCGTGTGCGTGTGCGTGTGCGTGTGCGTGTGCGTGTGCGTGTGTTCATGTACTCGAATATTACAACATAACCTCACGCACGAGTCAACGTGACAACAGAACGCGTGTCATTTAAGTGCGCTCATCACTCGGAAACAAAAGAGTGTGATAGCCGACGGGGTTCGGACAAAACGAGAACGAGCGAGATTTCCACAGTTTTATTTCACGGAGAATGACAGTTTGAAAAACGTGCGGATCTAGTCCAGTTTTTCGTTCTCGTTCACGTTCACGACTGAAAACCGCAAACGAATGCGAACATTCTAAATGATGCTTTCAATGTTATAGTAGAAAGAAGTAACTTCATGAAATTTATTTCGAAGACTTGGGATATTGCTGCGAGTTTGTATGAAATATGCTTTACTGAGTTATGGACAAAACACAAGAAATATTTTGTCTAATATTATTGCTCTCTATCATATTCATACAGGTTGATTACGACATCTGTGTAATCAATTTCGAAATAAATACAAAATAATTAAATAATAATAATAATAATAATAATAATAATAATAATAATAATAATAATAATAATAATAATAATAATAATAATAGTAATAATAATAATAATAATAATAATAGTAATGATAATAATAATAATAATAATAATAATAATAATAATAATAATAATAATAATAACAATTTTTTTTTTTTTTTTTTTTTTTATTATAACAGTTATCATTTAAACAAAAGCACACAACATTTTACACCTTTATAAAATCCACAAAGCCCTTGAAAGGGCTTATCTGTGGCATAAACAAGAAAAGTACAGTCAAATTATTAAACCGTAATGGCAGATAACCAAAAAGTCAAATAATATACAAAAAAACAACTGAACGACAAAAACTGAAAAACAAACATATATAAAGAGAAAAAAAAAAAAAAAAAAAAAAAAAATGTGAGACGGGTACAATATAAATAAAAACACAGAATAAATTAGTTGGAACACGCAATACAAATACCCAATTACTCTAACGTTAAATTTAACAAAATCCACTCTTTTAATGCAAACTTAACTAAACCAAGGCTATTTAAATCACATAAATTTGATGGCAACTTGTTGAATTCATAAGGGATTATAAATTTTAAAGTTCTCATTCCGTGCTTGTTTATATAGGAGGGCACTAAATATCTATTTCTATGACGGAGATTCACACTACTGATATCATTTAAAACTTTATATTTATCACTGAAATAATAAGCAAGCAACAATCTAAAAGTAAGTAAAAACGAGATTGGGAGCACACCAGAAAGTTGATACCGCTGTATAATAGAAAGGCTTAGATTGGGTGTTATAGATTTAATAATTCGATTCTGTAATGCCATTAGAGATTTTAAATGGCATTTTGATGCACGCCCCCATAAAAATAGACCATACAACAAATAATAATAATAATAATAATAATAATAATAATAATAATAATAATAATAATAATAATAATAATAATAAAAATAATACAAATAATAATAGTTATAATAATAATAATAATAATAATAATAATAATAATAATAATAATAATAATACAAATAATAATAATAATAATAATACAAATAATAATAATAATAATAATAATACAAATAATAATAATATTAATAATAATAATAACAATAGTAATAATAATAATAATAATAATAATGATGATAAAAAAATAACAATAACAACAATGACACGCATATGCACACACATTCACGCACATTCGCTCACCCTCGCACATTTGTTTCATTTCAACTCGTCCACATCACATCCAGCAAATTACACAACACGCTGCTGTTAAATAGACCTCACAACAACCCGGGATCCCACTCCTGACATTTCTTGTATTCATCCCATCAAACAGAGCACAAGGATTAATCTCGACCACAACAAGCGTACACACACAGCTCTGGCGCTCATTGTGAATGAGAATCGCACAATAATTGCAGAAATTGATCACTCGGGTGTACTGAGTTGTCCGACCTACCCGGCCAGTCCTATCAGTGGAGCCCAGCCATGTTTCTCGCCGGTTTAACTTGATTGTTTGAGTTGAAAACCCACCCCTAAATACGAGGGAAAATGAGATCGTACGAATATCTCTCTATGCCGTGATCAGAAACCACAGTTTAATCCTATTGCCAACGTTTAAGGAGATTTGATTGTTCGCTATACCACTTTAGAATGTAATTCTAGTTATAATACTTGGCGCCGTAAGTCGGTTTCTTGTTTGCGTCGACATGTGGTTTATGTGTGTATATATATGATACTACGCTGTTTGGAATTTCGAGATGGACTTTGTAGATAGACCCAAGGCTAAAATAGCGTGTGATTTGTTCTTCTTTTCTGTCGATATTAAAATCCAAAAATCTATATTTTTTTAAGAGGAATTTAAAGAATGTTTCTATGTGAGCAGCAATATAAACTACATACAGATGGGGTAACTGAGGGAAGAATTTCGCAAGCTAAAAGGGCATTCAACAACATGAAATAACAAGATACACACATTGTGGCTATAAATAAATTTATGGAAGCTGAAGTAGAAAAACGTGGAGCTGAAATCAGCTTGTTACTAATAGCTGTTGAAGCTAAATAAAGAATATCTTACCCAGGAGATGCCCACACGAAAATCATCACACATTTCCAAGTATATATGTTTCTCTGCCATACATGATACAAAGTAAACCCCCGCACCTTCTTAAGTCAAGTGAAGTGTTGTGTAGTGTTCTCAACCGAATAATCTGTTCTATAAGTCAGTAAGTGGCGTTTATACTCAATTAGCGTGAATTAACCTCTTCAAATTAGTACACTTAGGTTGGAATTCATAGTCGGCCCCTACACCTAGGGGCACCCATTGTTGCTATGGATTTGTTTTGTTTATGGGAAATAACATGCAAACAATTGTTACCTTGGTAACAATGGGCGCCCCTAGGTGTAGGGGCCGACTATGAATTTCAACCTAAATCTCTGCTCATTCCCATCGGATTTGTGAACTTCAGATAATGACTGTTGACTGTTAACTCAGGCGTAAATTAGGATATGTCAGATTTCTCGCAATCTGTAGCATCATACTGTGGTGTTAATTACTGAGAATGTATAAATTGTAATCTCATCTAATCTTTGTTGAGAATAATCATTTTTCGCAGAAATACCTAGTAATGTGACCCGCTAACTAGGTTTAGACCGTTGGAAAGGAATGTCCGAAGGCTTTTGGTATAGGACTCATTCTCCAAGAATTCGCCTTTTCGACTGAGGAAAAACTCGCAGAAAACTTTCAGTCAGGATTGCCGGTGGCCGGAATCGAGCAAGCGACCTCCCGAATTAGAATATCAAGCCTTGCCACTGAGCTACTTAATAATGTCTTCCTACGAATATATAGACTCAAAGATCATGACGTATAAAAAATTGTTTCATCCTTATAAGCATGTCTTCGTTTGTTCTTACTAGACATGCGTCAAGTTTTCTATCATCAAATCGAAAACAAGTTAAACATAGATCAATTCTGAACACAAATAACATGAAGAGCTTAAGAATGTAAGCTTTTTTGTTCGTATCTATGAACTAAATTCAATATAATCGTTTTGAAATCATGCAGAGCTAGATATTCTAAACAGTAAACATATATTTATAAATGTACCACGTTTGCAGAATTTTGTAAACAGTGTGAGATATTATTACAATTGTCTACTTTTATCCAAACACCATCGATTTGCATAATTTTTGTTGCGAATATCTGCAGATCTTGCTACTGTCTAGAACCGCATCGTTCCGAAGTTTTGTATCGAATGACATTTTAAAGATTTTCAGGTATTTGTAGCAAACAATCGTGTCCATTGGATATCATTGTGTTAACTCAATCACAACAACCACAATTTATTCAGTAGTTTCTACTCTGAGTCCATGTTTTGTGTAAATGTGTCCGTATATATATATGGATCGTATTGTGGTAGATTAGGTCAAGGTTCACAGAGTTGGTCACCTCCGTCACGCCCTCTACTGACCACGACGCGCAAACTAGCTGCCAAATGTCACGTACACCAACGCGCGCTCAGGTTGACAAACCGATTAACTCGAATAATTATACTAATTACACGATTAACTCGACAATCACAAATTAGGCAAAGTGAAGTGAAGGGCGTTAATTTATACTGCACCCAATTTAGACTCGTTAAAAATAAAAGTTTTAACTATCTTGAGTTGATTGTTCTTTAAATAGTTATGACAGAAGACACGTCCACCCCGGTGTTTAGATAATATTGTTTGCGTTGATATGTTATACGTCACTTTCAATTATCAATTAGCAGCGCACTTAAACTTTTGTGAAAGTAATTACTTAACTGTCATAATGTGAATTTCTTAGTACTACATGCATGTGAAATTAAATCGAAGGTCGTCTTTAACCATGAAGGAACATTAAAGGTTCTGAAAGATACCGTAGTATAGATATGCCATGGGGGTATAGGGTAGAAGCACTGTGTAAATCGATGTTTATAAAGAAATTAACGAAAATTAAAATACTAGAAAAGAAGAGATAGCATGATTAATGAAAATAAGTCAAAATTTTACTGCACTGTCTTTACTGCAGTGTTCTTAGATACTTGTCGGCCAATAGAATTACCCCAAACCCAACCACGCTACTTTCACTGTTAATTTTCATTTGGGAACATCACCATTAGTTATACCCATACTCATTAAGCTCTACAAAGGTGTGGGTTCGTCATTATTCGCCTATTGCTTCACATTACTCCCCACCTACCTTAATTAGCACCATTAGCTAAATATGATGAGCCCTAAGCCACGAATACTGTATTCACAAAGATCGCGGTCGGTCGTATCCCAAAATGTATCTTCTTCCATGAAAGACGCACCCCTAGACTGAAAACTACTACAATTCCATAATGTCGTGGTATTTCACTTCGATTCACCCCTCTTCCAATCCCCATAACCCCATAAATGTGGGTGTGTAATTCCTTGCTTCTTTATTACTAGAGTATACTTACTTTATTTGTGGTGTGGGACTGTTATTATGACCACCGCCTTGTTTATACAGTGATATATCTTTGCATACATCGTGTATTGATGTTTTCACCCTGGTAAAAGGCACTTTATACTCTCATAAAATGTCTGCATACTTCCCCTCTTACCCCTCACGCCCCACTACTTAATAAAGTATCTTGCTGTGCATGACGCCACTCAAACGCTGTTGGTGTTGCTCGCGTTCCGACGCGTATGAATATGATCGAGGTTGTTGCGACGCATTTTTACGTTTTCTTCTTAATTTTCATGAAAATAAACTATATACAAATAAAATTAAAGTCTAGCTGTATGGAAATACGGAAATTAAGTTTGTTTATTTGATGTAGCTAACAGAGAAGGCTATCTCTTGAGAATGTTTTTTTAAATGTAATCTATATTGAAATACAATCGTAGAGAATTTTAAAGAAACTTCTTCAAACTTTGAAATATCACATCAAATTCTTTAATACAAATATACAAACTTCAATGATAAGGCGAGATGCTTTGCATTTTTTTTTTTTTTAAGCATGCAAGCAAACATCATTTACGGATAGAAATTTCTGTACAGTATGTTCAAACAAATTTTTGTGTTCGGAGCGAGAGAGGGTGAGTTATTTTATTTTTAGTTGAACATTTTTTTGTAAAGAGGTAAATTATCATTAGAAATTGGTAGATAGATATCTTTATTAACCTTAAATGTATCGTTTTTCCAAACATAAAAGAAATATTCTTTCGAACTGTATGAGATTTTCAGTTACATGTAATTCAATGAAACGGTTTTTAAATGAAGGGTTAAATGGTGGGTTAGATATTTTACAGGATTTGGAATAACACGTTTTATGTCTCAATTAAATAATAAATAAAATAAAAAAAATATAAAAAAAATACAGATAACATAAAGGGCAGTCTAAGTTTCTTTCTCATACTCGGAGCCGTTTCGATAAGTTACGTCGTTTAGCAGCAGAACAGACGATGAAGACAACCATTTGTTACGGTGAGCTTACACTTGTGTGTCGTTAAGGCTAAAAATTAAGAGGCCGTTACCGAAGCTAACTTCTCGCTGGGAACTCTCGAAGAGTCGAAGCCAGGACTGCATACTAAGCTTTAATGTGTTCTGCATTGATATTTCGGGCACATTGTACTTTTACCACTGTCTTATATGAAAAGGGAAACACGTTGTGAATCGGTTGGCGTATTTTCATTTTCAGTCGTCGAAAATATTTTGTTATAAATTGACGATGGTAGGAAGTTCAAGTTCTTTATCTATTAAACATTGTATGTCTCAGGTCCAAAATTTATTTCTCGGGTCCAAAATTTATTTTTACTTTCTGTGATTTCGAAGTTTTAAAAATGTTTTTTTTACTTATTCTTTTTTTTAAACGTGCATCCATACTATGGTGGTAGGAGCCAGAGATTCCTTCTATCTCAGTCGTGGAAATTTTCCGTTTCTGTTCATTCTTTCTCAAAATCTCAGATTTTGATAATCTCTGATTAGTTAGCATAGTTTAATAAAGAACATTACACACAACATGTATAAGGTTGTGAACTTTTACTTTTACTTTTCTTGAGAAAATTGACGACAACGAAGAAAATTTAGTTACAAAGTTTAAAAATATGTTAACTGTTTTTGAACAAGCTTATCAAAAATATATTAATAACCCAATCTTAAGTATCTTCTACCTCTTACTTTTCGTGTTGCCCATGATTCACGTTCCAACATTGCAATGCTACTCCATGAAATGTTACAAATCTTAATTCCAGAACTACCCACACAAGACATGAATTACCTACTAATACATCCAATGATACTTGTACAGTTGAGTTGTAGCGTTCAAGAGCCACCTATACAGCTTATTACCTAGACTAATGGCAACTTGAACCCCCTTCAGTCGGGATTGTAATGGTGGAAATAGAACCTAATACCTTGCAAAGTCTGTATCGTTATACCTATAACGCTGAGATACCTCTATTCGACAACTTCAGAATGATGTTCTACAAGCACCAACTTAACAACACGAAACAATAATAACCACATGGAGGTTAGTATAGTCTCTATTCTCTATTAAAACCGCAAAATTGAAGTGTTTTTGAAATATCTGAGCCCGCTACACAATATTGAAAATGTAGTTACTTACCAATATTTAGTTTAGTAGGAATTGAATACTGGATTTAAAAAGCTGCCAATATTTTAGTACTTACAGTTGTTATTTGGGAAGCTATTAAAAAAATTGTTTTCCAAAATGACGACGCTTATGATTGAGATTTTTTAAATTTTGTTAATCAAATTTTAAGTTCTTATAAAACTAGAGAGTAATCACTTTCTCAATGTTATGTAGGGTTTTCAAGGTATTACTAAATTCTTTTTTGTGTACGCACTTTTAGAGTTGAGACATTTGCGCTCGGTCTTCTGCATTCTTTATTTCAATACAGCGTTTCTTGGATTCACTGTGAATTAATAAAGACCCGCCAATCCCACAGCGGACCTTCTATAAACCACAAAATTCAACGAGCCTCCACCAGGGAAACTTTGTGAACTGATATCACTTCTTTATTTACAACGAACTCTTTTAAACCTATCTGAAGACTTACACCTTCCTACAATGCGTATTATCGTTTTTTCCGGCTGGACGCTTTATTTTTTTGAAGACATCCCATTATGTTTCGCCCCCCCCCCCTCATATCGATCTGTTCCGAATGAGATCGTGACAGCCCATTATATGATGTCGGATCAGCAGTGTTCCGAAGTTTGACCCGGTCTGGTAGTGGCTGAGACAGAATCACTCTCTGGAAGGATCTCGGTTGACATTTTCAATTCTATTTTTTTTTCTCGACTCGTTCACAATCTTGAAACATATTTATTATATTACGTTGTTATAGAAAAAGCCTCTAGTTAAAAATGTATTTTGGGAGGAAATAAGAGATACTTTTTAAACAAAATTGATAATGTAATCTGTGCAAAACTGTGCATAGTTGTAAAGGTTACTGAGTTGAAGGTCTCACTTTATAAATGATTAAAATTTTAAAGCTATAGTATACTTAAGGATTTTGTAAAAATTGATACATTTTCATATGTTTTACTGTCTGATCTCGACTCGATATCGATCTCGCAAACGACTCCAGTTCGCACGACGTCACAGCGAAGACGTTCCAAACGTGAAATCATCTTCCAACTATATCATCTGTTCGACTGTTCGACTTAATATCGATGTCGCAATATCGATATGTTCCACTCGATATCGATCTCGCAATCGACTCTAGTTCGCCTGACGTTACAGCGAAGACGTTCCAAACGTGAAATCATCGTCCAACTGTATCATCTGTTCTACTGTTCGACTTAATATCGATGTCACAATATCGATATGTTACACTCGCTCGATATCGATCTCGCAATCGACTCTAGTTCGCCTGACGTCATAGCGAAGATGTTCCAAACGTGAAATCATCTTTCAACTCGGTTTTGATCGGAACTATCACGTGATTTCAAGTTCTCCGCCTGAGAACTTTCTACATTAGACTCGAAGTGATTTCGTCAAACATGAAGCTATTCATGATATGTAATAATCCCGCTAGCACCCCCCCCCCTCAATCCCCTTCATCCCCTCTATATCCCTCGTTTTGTTCTGTCTTACTTCGGTCTCACCCGAGCTTCATTCCGAAGTTATTTGCAATTTTGAATAGCCTTCCATTGAAATGTCAAATCGTATGGGAGGAATAATTGCTTCTAGGCTGTATGTACCCCTTACTCAGAACTGAGAAACGATGCCATGTAGATTGCTTTTATGCAGTGCTTATACACAGACCTACCCTTACTGGTGAGGCTTGTGGTAGCGACCCCAATGCACGCACTGGCACTAACACTGGCACTAACACTGGCACTAACACTGGCGCTAACACGGTTTACTCGCCACTAATGGCCGACAGAACAATGTCCAGATTCATACTTCCGGTGAATTTGTTTCAAAGCATTGGTTGTTAAATGTGTTATGTGCCGGATAAATAGTTATAGAGGCATTGAAATAATGGTTATTGTTTTAGTTTATGTACTTAGATCTAATAACAATAAAATATGATTTCTTGTTGTTTGCATGAGTGTACTCAATTTTAAACGAAGTACTCTAACCTTGAAATTGAATTTACTTGAATAGTAAATTATGTAATGTTATTTTTGAAAATTGAGAGCTTAATCAAATGGCATTACTGTGTAAGAAATAGTGAGTATAGACCTAAACGTAAATAAAATAAAGGAAGTTTTAAAATATGAGTGACTGGAGGTGTTTTTCGTTCAAGATTTCCATTCATGAGAGATTTTAATAGAAGTAAGTAAACTAAATGTTGATAATCATTGTAGGACCTCAATAACACGTTTAAAAAGTCCCCGATGATCATAAGTGGTAGAAATCGAACTTATTGAACGTCAAACCCTTCTCGCTACCACTGAGTTTCCTGTTTCTCCATCGATTTTTCTGACTCGTATTTATTTTATGCTTGCATACACGATATCCAAAACACACGGCGAGAAGACTGAGGGGAGGACGGAGTAGATATATCATGAAGCCATGCCATGTCGTCAAGTAAATCTCAGGTTAGGCTCTACCTAATCCGATCCTGTGGAGGAACGTCCGCTCGTCTCGAGGCACGATCGTTCGTCTCTCTGGCAGGGATTTCACTCGTCAAGTATGACAGCGAACCATAAAACTTTTATGTGTGTAAAGGGGAAGCGCAACCGTAACCACAGCATGGTTTTCTGTTCTTAACTACCTGATAATTAACTTATTTTATAGGCTAGCTTCGTTGTCTTCTTTAATTAACATTGTTCTGAAGACTTTCAACAGATGGTCTGTATACGAAAAGTCAGTTTATATTGGTCTGTTAATTAAATCTTTGAAATCAAGTTTTAAACAGTTGAATTATACCATTTTGTGGGGTTTATACTTCTTTATGTATGAATGTTAGTAGCATTCAAATTGCTCACACTTATTTTAACCGCGTATACGTGTTAAGGTTTTAAAATGGAGACATTTTCCAACCATTAGAGCTAGAATTCTTAACGTACACCGCCGTAACAAATTTATCGTTTATACTTCTTTCTCCTCCATCTCATTTTAATTAAATTAAAAACAATAAAATACGAAAAGATTTATACGAAAGCTGTTAAAACGCACAGAGCATTCATTATTAAAGACAAGAAAATGAGAAACAAAACTGTTTAACTACTTTCATGCGCTAATTGATGAATCTAATTACACGGGAATCTTTTCATGTAATTTCTACGGGAATGAATGAAGAAAGAACGAACTGAACGGATCCCAGATAAAGAAACGGAACGGTCGCCTCACGGTGGATGTATTTTTACAGCTTATCGATCGGTGATGTTTCAGACTTAATTCATTAGCAGAATGGATTACGACCGTGTTGATCTAATCGATTAGGACGAACCCTAAAGTCAAGAGCGCTCAAGTTTATCCCTTCGAGGAGATTTCTGGGACTCCCTCACCCCAAGGTTATTTACTTGTAACTTGTAATCGCGCTTGGAAGAGAGGTGTGTTGTGAGTACACAAAGATGCTATACATACACATTCACAGAGAGGTTCGTTTGAAAAGTAATTACGTACACACTAAATGTGAAGTTGTTGTTTTGAAAGTGAGTGTTGTGAATGAAAAGATGATATGTCTGCGGGCCATTTTACGCTCTATATGGAATAGGTCTAGTTGTTTACATGAATAACTAGCAAACCTTTACGTCAACAGTCAGTTTAAATTAAATTGAGAAGAAAGGTTTTGTGTACATTAGTATTTTTTCGGGATTCGAAATTTGAAAAATCATCTGTTTTTGACAGGCATTTAGACCAAAGTTTAGCAAAAATGTGTTCAGTGTTTTTCCTATTAATTGTTTCATTATTTATTGTATTATTTTATTTATCATCCTTTGTAAATCAGTTTTATAACTGAAAACGATCGACATGAAATAACTAAAAATAAATAAAATAACTACACTTGTTTAATAATTTATAAGTATTGAGGAAGTGTGTGGAAGGCCATACACAATTTACTTATTTTTGTGTCTAAGTTATGCTAAACAGTTTTTTTGTAACGCAATAGATGTTCTTTTGTCGTTGTGAACTGTGATCTTCGATGGCGCATGAACCTCCTGCCATTGTTCCTCTCTCTCTCCCAAATACGTTTGGCAAACTGTACAGAAGTAACATGACAGATAATCTATATTATGAATACACATTATTTTTATTCTCCTAACACTTTTAGAGAGAATAAATACTCTCCCGGGCCGGCTGTTCACGTATGAATCACTCAATTTATAAGAATTGTTTATCGTATAAATATAGGTGAGTTGATCAGGGTTGTAACCATAACCAAATATCACCTGGATAATGAAGAATTCTGGGTTTGAGACTCCCTATCGTCGAAATCAAAATGTGTGTTTATTTTATGGTACACCGAAACAACTTCCATTTACAATGTTGGGCTAAATATCAAATATATACATTTGGGAATGTTTATCACGTATTTTCTCCCGAGTTACCAACACCAGAAGAGCGATTCTGTATGGGCGACGACAATTTTATCAGCGGTTTTGGTCCTTACTGAAGGCGAATGCAAGGCGGTGATTGGCTCATCGCCTTCTTTTAACAACTGAAATCCGGTGATAAACGTATCGTCACCTATTCAGTATTCAGAATCAGGGCGCTAGTCCTGATTCACGGATTAATATATGTATATTAAAAATGCTCTATATATTAATGTAAGCTACTCAAACACCCGAGGATTTTTTTTATGGCTACCTCAAACTTTGTTGTTACTGAATACTGATGGTCCTGGTTGTTACTGAGGGTCCTGGTTCTTACTGAGGGTCCTTGTTTCAGTCTTTCAGGATGTCCATGTGATGATGTTCGTCGGTTTCGGCTTCCTGATGACCTTCCTCAAGAAGTACGGATATTCGTCGGTCGGCTTCAACTTCCTCTTGTCGGCCGTGATGATCCAGTGGTCGATGCTCGTGAGGGGTTTCTACCACGCAGATAAGAAGGGTGAGTGACTGAGTACAATTATATTGTTGACTGAGTGCAATGTTATCTTGTTAGCTGTACTTAGTACAATCCTTAAATACAAAACAGAGCAAAATTTATTCTGTTGAATCAGTCCAATTTCAACTGACGTTTTGCTGTAGGCTCAGATCAAATTTACAGCTTTTTCATGGAGTACATGTGTACCGTACATTTGAAAAAAAAACTATTTCATTTTCTGCGGTCTGGGAGGAAGGATCGGGGGCGGGGGTTGTGTTTCAATATGACTTTTTCAGTTTACCAAGTAATCAGTCCAGTTTCCATAGATTGCACTCAAAAACAAATTTGAATTTGAATTTTTATTCATAACAAAAATATCCAAAGTTTTTTTTTGCAAATGCATGTTTTTTGCACGGGAGACTGGTGATGTATACAAAAACGTGTGCGATCAGCAATGTTATAATATTATCACGTTAAAGTTTTGTTTTGAATTGAAGTATTACAATAGGATGGAATTTCATAGTCACGTAAATTGAATTAATGAAATACCTTGTTACGCTAAGATATTACACACAATATTGTATCTATAACGGTTCCTTAACATAGCTACAAACGTTTGTGTTTCACGGAACATTTTCAAAATTATAAATCCCTTCCTCATTACCAGTTATCAGAAAAAACTAAACTCGGCGCATTCCTCTCATTATTTCATTATTTATTTCATAATCTAAAATGTTGTTGTTTAATAATCCCAGGATGTAAACTCAATTTGTGAGAATTTTACACGAATGGCAAACAAAATCAAATAATCTGAAAATAGAAACGCTGTTTATAGCTGTTTTAATGAGGTAGGTACGGTTGAGAGTTGTTAATTGTGTGCGCATGTTAACGTTCGTTATTTAGAGAGATTAAAAAATGACAGAAAGCAGAAATGAAAAAATAAAACATCTAAATAAATATATAACATGAATGGTGTACGTGGTACATTTTAAACTTGCATAAATATGTTATCACTTTTCCAGCCATGGTATATGCATGGATAAACAGTGGTCTTATTTATATATACTAGTCAAAACTTACTAGTCTCATGCCGACTTCCTTTCTTTTTATCTACTTCCCTTTCATGCACGTGTTTTAACAAAATTCAACAGATTATGGGCGCTCTTTCATTCATTAGTAAAGGCGGTCTCTCCTTTTCAATTTCTAGATGGTTCATAAAATCAAAGCCATACACAATTAAAATATTAAAGCATTGTTTCGATCGCGTTGAGCCTTTTGATAACTATGATGTTTTATGACTTTTTAATCACTTATGATTTTCTTGTTGTTTTTAGTCTGTCGTTGAGTGCTGAGTAGTGCTAGAAATATTGCAAATTTTTTTAAATCTTGACAACGAACAGTGAATCGTCCAACTAGTTGTTTTAATTACTTTTCATAACGTTTCTGTGTAATTGGTATACTATTTGCTTTTATTTTCAAAAGTTTTGAAGGCCCAAATCCACCTAGTCCAATTTATTAGTACATAACACTTTCCATGAAAGCAGTATATAGCCAACCGTATATAGGTGCGTCGACAGCAATAATGGCTCAATCTATATTGGAATTTGGAGCAATTCGCTGTCAACCCATTCTTCTCATATCGTTCCATTTTCTTCCCATTCAAGATTCGCACAGTAATTTCGCGTCACACGTCGCATTCACATGTAAACGTCAAGACAATAAGTGAACACATAATTGCTGGCTTCACTTTATTAATGTCGAGTCACATGTATACAGTAATTATGTGAGAAGACAAATATCTATGTTTGTCTCACTAGAATTTGCCGCCAGTTGATGTTGTCTGCGGCAGCAAAGCGTGAAAGTTTAGTATTTTCTGTCCATGTCTGAATTAAAACTACAATTAAAATTGAAGTTGTGGGCGGATAATAAATTCGATGTTGAGATATTATTATTGGTTTATCGGATTTTATCAAACGTAATGAATTCCGCATAAACATTTTCCGTTCTCTTTGATCAATTCTCGCTGTGCTTGGGTTCCACGCACAAAAACTCTACCCACGCTCTCTATACCACTATTTCGATTTTTAAAAATTGTTTTAAAAATACGAACAGAAAACCGTAAATCAGGTTCTTACACATTGTGAGAATGACTAATAATCATGTTGGCCTCATTACAACCTGACATATTTAATGTTGAGTAACATATGTTTACATTGAGTCTGCTACTAATAATCATGTTGGCCTCATTACAACCTGTTACTATTTAATGTTGAGTAACATATTACTAACATCGAAAGAGTGAGCTACTAAAAATCATGTTGTACTCACTACAACCTGTTACTATTTAATGTTGAGTAACATATTACTAACATCGAAAGAGTGAGCTACTAATAATCATGTTGTCCTCACTACAACCTGTTACTATTTAATGTTGAGTAACATATTACAAACATTGAAAGAGTGAGCGACTAATAATCATGTTTTCCTCACTACAACCTGTTACTATTTAATGTTGAGTAACATATTACAAACATTGAAAGAGTGAGCTACTAATAACCATGTTCTCCTCACTATAACCTATCACTATTTAATGTTGAGTAACATGTAAACATCAAGCAAGCAGGCAAGTGAGAGAGTGAGTGACTGATAATTATTTTCACCACTACAATCTGCCACCAGTTCTCTTGGGTTATAAGTTGTATTGGATATCGATAGGCCCCAAAAGATGACGGGGTAGGCGCCTATACGACCTGTAATGGGCCCCTTCATAATTGATTGACTATGATTGAGTATATTGGGAGCTCGGTGTGGGATTGGGGGGGGGGGAGCTGGAGTGGGGGGGGGGGGGGGTATACACGTCACAGTGTTCTACAATGCGGGCCAAGAAGGTGCGGTTATGAGTAAAAATAACATTTTGAGGTTTTCTTTATTTCGTAAGTCCGATTTTATTAATTAATTGTTTTTATTATAATTGTTATTATTATGATTGTAAACATTGATTATACTGTAAAAGGGCTTCTCCCTTCCTTAATCAATGGTTCTAATAATTACTTTATACTTATTTAGTGAGTAATTTATGTCAAATGTTTTGTAACTGAGTGAAAGAGCTCCAAACTAGAGTAATGAAGGAAGAAAGAACACAATCACAGTTTCAACAACATTGAATACAAAACGCTTGATGTAATTTCTAGGAAGCAGATTTCAGTTTAGAGACTAATCTTGAGCTTATTTATTGCTGATTAAAGTTATTTCGTTTGGTATCTACAACCTGTGCAGCTCTTTGATTTAGTTAGTTTATTCGTGTTTTGAATGCGGAATGTCCAGGGTTCTATTCCTGGTTCGTGCTGCGGGTTTTAAACTTTGGACCTTGACTTTAATGATACTAGTGTGTATAGGTAAATTGTGCCTTTTGAGCCGTCATAGCAACGAAGCCCATACTAAATGGTTTAATGTATCCCACTGAAAATCATCGTCTGTGCCCCGAGGTAGAATTGGTCCGGGTGACTCTACCAGTCGTAAGAGACTACTTAAAAGTCAACGTCGTACATCGTTAATTAATGAATTGGCAGTTCTTGTAATTGAGTGGTTAGTCAATGAATAAAAATTTATTTTTCTTTATTTCTTCAAATTCCAAAAACATTTTAACGAAGAATCCGGCTTCAAAAGACTATGAAACAGTTGAAGTTAACCAAATGTTTTAAAGTTATTTCATTAATATCTACTTGCGTTATTACATAGTTGATTACTTTTCCCCTCATTTGTTTCAGTTTTCGGTTGATTCAGTCGTGAAGTGGTGACTTGAGGAGTCGTAGTTTTGTTAAGGGTTGGGGGGGGAGGGGGGGGAGGGGGAAGGGGGAGCGAGTGCAATGCAATCAAACACTTCTAAACTTTCCGTGCCTAAGTGGCTCCTTGAAGAAGCTGCATTGTTACGGCGTCGCGACGCCTCTGCCTGCCCTAGCGTCACAACTCACAACGCTCCAATGTTATTAGATCTAACAACGTCACTTCTAGACATACACTGTATTCACGACGCCGATAAAAAGCTTTTACGGTGGATGTTTCACTTTCTAACAATGCGCTGATAAACGGGTTTGTGATATTTTTAGCTCGATACCTTTGATCAAACGAATTGAACGGATTCATATTTTTGAGTGACGAAGTGTAGATAGTGGTTTCTTTTGAAGCTACAATCACCGTTAAAACATCCATTAAAACTCGGGTAGAAAAAAACATGTTTTTAATTTTTTATGAGTTGGGTGGATATATTTTTGTAAGCATGAATACATTTATTTCGTAAAATATTGACTACGATTGAGAAAGCGCGTATATTCAACAAAGGCAAATGCCTGGATAGTTGTCTTTTCAATGTCGATCATAAAAGTCTTAATTTTTTAAATGTTGTGATTTTTGCACAAGAAAACACCATTGTTAATAGTCCTCATTTTAAATCAGTTTTATAACTGTCCAGGATAGACATTAAATGCTTTTTTATAGGTTTTAATATAATACTCTCTCGCATTTTTATTCTTTTAAAATCTTTCTTAGCTGTAGCTATATCTAGTCCTTTTTTCTGTCAACCTTACCGCTTGCGGAGAACAATGTACCAACAATTGCTGGTGTGTTAATTAAAAAAAAAATTGTATAATGACGCCGACATTACACGACTCAATACTTTCGTCAAACTTATTGAATTCAAGAAGAAAAGCGAATCAAAAACAGTTTTGTAAGACACTGCAACAATATAGCTTATATTAATTGATGCTTTGTTGTCCTTGAATTCAATAAGTTTGACGAAAGTATTGAACCGTATAATGTGGGTGTTGAATGTCCGTGAGAGCACAAAACAAATACTGTGTTTGATGACCGAGCTTTTCTCCCCAGACGGTAAAATCCACATCAGTATCATGCAGCTGATGGAGGCCGATCTGACGACGGCTACCGTCCTCATTTCCATGGGCGCCGTCCTCGGTAAGACGACGCCGATCCAGCTGATCGTGATGGGGCTGATCGAGGTCATTGTCTGCGTCTCAAACGAGTACCTCGGACTAAACTACTTCAAGGTGAGACGAACACACATCCATCTCAGTTAGACCGATAGAGGTGGCTCAGCGGTGAGACGCGAGACTCTAATTCGGGAGGTCGCCGGTTCGATTCCGGCCATCGGTAGTCCTGACTGAAGGTTTCACCGAGGTTTTCCTCAGTCGTAAAGGCGAATGCTGGGATTGAGTCATACTATCAGCCCTCGGACATTCCTTCCCATCTATCCAAACACCCTAATAACCTAGTTAGTAACCTGAAGAGGGGCACGTCAGGTAAAGCTGGTGTGCACCCTATAACGGGTATTCCTACGAAAAATTATTAGTATCTCAGTTAGGGGTTAGGGCATTTTAACATTGACACCAAATAAGTGAAATACTAATGCTTTTATGCCATTATGACATTAACCATATGCAACGATCCAGGCTTTTGGGTGTTGGTATATCGACCGCTTCTACTTGTTTAATTAGTTAGTTTGATAGTAATCAACTTACTGATTAATTAATAAATACATTTCTTAATATTTTGACTCCACCACGACATTATGGGTTGTCGAGCCGCTATAGAATTTAGAGCAATTCAGTAAAACTACTCACATAGCAGAGAGATATAGTCACTTTAGAATAGTGATTTCGAGTCAGACTATTACCGCGATTTTATACCCGTATTTTTAGTTTTCAAAGATTTTCCGGTTATTTTATTTAAGTACGAATTGCTAATAATTGTTTTTAAATAGCGCAAAAGAAAAAATATTATGACAATTTCATACTTAATTTGTATCATTATAATTGATTCTAAGAAACTTTATGAATATCTACTACAAACACATTAAACATGATAACTCAAATTTGTGTTCAAATAAAATTAAGGACTAAATAACTTAGTGTTTATAATCAAAATAATATCTATTTAATCATATATTGATTAATACTTGATAACATTGATTGTTAATATTAATATATAATAACTTTGAATTTTGACATTAAAACCTCATCCATTCAGGAAAGATTTTAAAGTATCACAGATCTGTTTGAAATCCTTGTGCACGTCTCTACAGTGGAGACATTACAGTGAACTGCACAACCGTTTGATTAAAACTTCTCGCTATAAAATATCGGCAGTTTTGCGGCTGTTAGATTCCTATAAGGGACACTTTCCAGCCGCTTCCAGCAACACTCAGAACTCGATTTGGCATCCAACATGCTTCGTGATGTGATCTATGTGTAGAATTGAATCCGTTGCCCATAAGGAACCACCACTGAGAATAATTTAGTTATCTTTTGCTAGTAATATTTTTGTTCTGTTTTATTGCTCGAACTGGATTTTATTTGTTAACATTTTGCTATAAAGTAAAACATAAAATGGTTGTTTCGATATAGATAAAACATTCACAACTAGTCGAACAATAAACTTCTTGTAGTCACATCGTCAATAAGTCATAACAGTAATAAAATACTGAAGCTTTTCTCATGCCCTCAAACTTAATACAGTTTTGCATACGTTTTGTAAACATTGTTATAAACAATTTGATTAAGAATCGTTAAAATATTTGAAATAAAAATTCATAAATCACTCAAAAGAAGAAATAATTTTGAGACGTTGTGAAACGACGATAACATTGATTTATTCATTAATCCATTCAAAATACATCTCAAATCATGTTTGAAAGTAACATTTCGTGAAAGTTTCACAAAGTTGAAGATATTTTCTGATATCTGGTGATCTCATAAAAAAACGCACCATTACCCACGTAATATAATAACCCGCACATATTTATATTTTACTATATCTCTTTTCCTTCTCGACAACATATTTCCGAATATGTTTGAAATATGCTGTGCTGGCCGTTTCTGACTAGAGACCGTATTGGAAGCTTGTTAACAATTTCCAAGCAATCCCCCTTCGGATCTCGAATTCGGGGAAATATTTCTGCCGTCGCAATGTCTCTATAAATTGGTTTTATGAAGAGCTTTGGCTGCTTTTGAAGGGTTCCAGCAGTTCAACAACTAAAACTTGGGGGAATGTCCGCTGGAGAATAAGATAATTTTATAAAAAGATACTGGCAGGGGTCTATGTTGTGTTGCATCGATATCCTATGGAAACCTTAAACCTTCTTTAGGAAGTTTCGTTAGAAGATATGTTCGCTAAATATGTGAACGATAATTACAAGTTGGAAGCTGCGCTACGATTTAAAAAGAAACTGTCTGAAAAGTTTTTAATTTGCGTTTTATTTTATCACTTTGTTGAGTAGAAAACAAACTTAAAATTAAAAAAGTTTCGAAATAGCAATTATACAAAGTATTTTTTTTGTATGAAGCATTGAAAAAGTCCTGTTTGAATCAAGAGAACACTTACAGGAGTAACAAGCCAATTAAAATAACTAATTAATATTATTGCTCTTTTGAAACTGTTTTCAATAGAAAATGTTTTAATTAAATTTAACAAGGTCACAA
Source organism: Isoperla grammatica (assembly GCA_945910005.1). Lineage (NCBI taxonomy): Eukaryota > Metazoa > Arthropoda > Insecta > Plecoptera > Perlodidae > Isoperla > Isoperla grammatica. The sequence goes on from OX246740.1 coordinate 49,311,848, forward strand.
AATATATAGATGGCTTGTTGGAAATATAGAATATCACTTATTCATACACTGCATCCTTAACTTCCATTCTCGGTCAGGGAAAAGGATTTAAGATTTAAAAACCATTACAAGGGGTATCTTTAAATAGAATTGTACAACATTGCGTGTACGGTACGATACAATTTTATATTCAAGAATAATTTTCAGCCTAACAATATTAGGCTAGAAAACATGATGATTATGTAGAATACATTCATTGCACGCTAAATTAAACCTAGACAAAACCTTTAACAAACATTGAAACATTTTGTATTTAATAGTGCATAGTCCAACAACTTTGTATAACGTACTTTAAATTAAATTAATTTCGTCTATATATAATCCTTATCCTGTTGTTTCATTTATTCATTTCCATAGCTGGTTCTAACCTTGTATAACGTACTTTAAATTAAATTAATTTCGTCTATATATATAATCCTAATCCTGTAGTTGCATTTGTTCATTTCAATAACTAGTTCTACTAATGTAATTTGAGTATTGAAAGGTTATTATGAAACTAAATTCACACGTACTCAATCATCCCCATTACATTTGTACATGATTCCTGGACAGGTGTTATTATCAATTCGAGCTCTTCAAATGTACAGTCGTTATTCCGAATATCTATACGGGGTCAGTTCGAATGATAGATGAGTCCAAATAATCCACATCCATAATCCACCATTAAAAATAAACGTTGCACCTGAAAGCAATGATGCATCGGCTGTTTAAATCCAACCGAGTGACTTTCACAGCTGATAAAACGTTGCAGTCTGCTGCCGTAAATTATTGAATTGAATTGAATTGAATTGAAAGATTTTGGCAAAGGATGTTGTGTTTTGGTCGTGAAGAACATAAATATTTGGAGCTGTCTTTCTATTGATAAAGTGCCAAGATGTTCGGAAAGTTTGCCGGTATGAAAGAGGAAAATTGGCTTTTTATATTATCATGGTTCAAGTTTCTGTGCAAAGTGGGTAGGAAAAGCTCTACCTGGTCTCTGCTTATACAGACGTCTCACTGAATAGTAATAAGTCCATAAAACATGTGCCTGATGTAGGCAGTACTTGCGAAACTGACTGCTGCATATCATGTTTCAAAAATAGATATACTGAATCGACTATTAGATACAAAAGTTTTAATAGTTTGATAGTTTTCGATGAGCTATAGTACTGACACATAGTGAGATGCGACGCGAACGTTACTAAAGATAATTCAATAGATTATCATTTATTGTATTATGATATTTCGGTGTTTATCTGCGATTCAATTTGGATATTTACAGACTCAAAAAATGTTCAATTCTAGCTCTTTTTTGTTAGCACTACTCTACATTTCTTCATCGGTGGTATTTTTTTAATCAAGAGGATCTAAACTAACAAGACTATGTTGTTATTGCTTCGTATTTGTTGTTGTTAAAATATTTTCCCATTCCCTTGTTTGGGGTTGATTTAATTTGAATATTTTTCTTACTCATCTTTTTCAACAACCGATGGGGTTGTTTTTTCACTACCCTGTGTTCTACTAACGACAACGAGTGTTGTTGTTGTTGTTGTTGTCCCTAGGCGGTGGATGCCGGAGCCTCCATGTTTGTCCACGTGTTCGGCGCCTACTTCGGGCTGGCCTGCAGTCTGGCGCTGAGGCAGGGTGGTACGATCATTGAGAACGAGGGGAAGACGGCCGAGGGAGCCAGCTACACTTCCGACCTCTTCGCCATGATAGGTTGGTAAACTTGTTTTAGCAAGGAGAAATAATTATATCATGCAAGAATAAAAAATAAGAAATAAAAAATAAGATAAATAAATAAAAAAAGTTAAATGTTATAGTAAAATAATAATTATTATAATAATAATAATAATAATATCATAATAATAATAATAATAATTATAATAATAATAATAATAATAATAATATTGGAAGGGAATATGGGAAAACGAACAAGAGCATAATACGAAAGCTGAATGGATACGTAGATGTGAAAGGGAATGTGAGGACCTTCCTATTATGGAATGGGGGTTAATAACTGCAGAAGAAGTTACTGTCAATGTGAAGAAATTGTATCAGGTTGCCCAATTTTGGCCAAACATGAGTATATAGAGCGACATAACCGGGTTTGTGCACGTCTGCACTGGGATATATGTCGTTTCTATAATATAGATGTTTGTACTAATTGGTACGAGCATCATCCAATAAGTACAATACATCAAGGCTCAATAACATTACTCTGGGATAGTCAAGTCTACACAGATCGATATATTCAGCATAATAAGCCAGACATAATTATTAAAGATCATGAGAATAGACAATGTATTATGGTGGATGTAGCGGTGCCCTCTGACAATAACATCACAACTAAGGAGGCGCAAAAGAAAACCAAATACAAAGACTTACAAATTGAAACCCAGAGAATGTGGGGGATGCGGACAAAGGTAATCCCGATCATAATTGGAGCGACAGGTGCCATCAGCAAAACATTTCAAAATTATTTAGAAGATACACCAGGACAACATAACACAAGGGAACTACAGAAGACAGCCATTCTGGGTACTGCTCGCATTTTGAGAAAGGTTCTATAATATTTTGATATCAGTTTTTATATTGAAGTCTTTATGTTATGTTTATATAATTGTTTTATGTAGAATTTATGACATTGCGTGGTCCTGCGATGCGGTGCGGGTGTTTTGGGTTGGCCCGGGTTCGTACCGCGTCGCACCGCAGGGCCACGCGGTGTCATGAATTCAACTATATTTGATTTATGTGTAATATAATAATCTTTGTGATATGTAAAATCTTTTTAAAATGTAATTATCTTTGTAATGTGTAAAATCTTTGTAATGTCATATTTTGTAATGTGTGGTTGCAGCACCTAAGAGGTGAGGATCACCTTTGGTGCTGTAGACTAATAATGTACCTGCCATCTGGTGATGTGATAAATAAAGATAATAATAATAATAATAATAATAATAATAATAATAATAATAATAATAATAATAATAATAATAATAATAATAATAATAATAATAATAATAATAATAATAATAATAATAATAATTAAAATAATAATAATAAAAATAAAAATAATAAAAATAAAAAAAATAATAATAATAATAATAATAATAATAATAATAATAATAATAATAATAATAATAATAATAATAATAATAATAATAATAATAACACGACCTATCTGGCTTGTACATGGTTATTTGGTGGAGGTGCCGGGTCTTGGCTATTTTTTATTAATTTAATATTTATTACATTATTTATTAATATTGTTTTATGTATTTATTTATGTATTTAATAGTTATTTATTGGACACATTGTATACAGCCGCAGTGTATAATATTTGACAACACTACTATATTAAAAATCGATTTCAGCGTGTCGTTATACTATGAAGCACTTGTCACTATAATGTTGGGTATACAATACACTCTTGTTCTCTCTCTCTCTCTCTCTCTCTCTCTCACAACACTGTGCTCCACAGGAACCATCTTTCTGTGGCTGTTCTGGCCCAGCTTCAACGGGTCTCTGGTATCAGGTGACGACCAGCATCGAGCTATCATCATCACTTACCTCTCTCTCTCTCTCTCTCTCTCTCTCTCTCTCTCTCTCTCTCTCTCTCTCTCTCTCTCTCTCTCTCTTACTGTCTCTCTCTCTCTCTCACAACACTGTGCTCTACAGGAACCATCTTTCTGTGGCTGTTCTGGCCCAGCTTCAACGGGTCCCTGGTATCTGGAGACGACCAGCATCGAGCTATCATCAACACTTACCTCTCATTGGCTGCATGTTGCGTCACAGCCTTCGCCGTCTCGGCGCTGTGTAACAAGGAGAACAAGTTCGACATGGTACGTAGTCATCACTCACTCAATTGCTTTTATTTTATCTATTAATATTTGTGTTATTGCTGCCCCAATGTAAGTAAGTTAAGGCTGGTCCACACAGATTTTTAAGACATACGATTCAAGGTTTAACGCGTAGTCGTAAAGTTGGATCATAGGAAACACGTACTGGGCCTTGATTCTGTAATGATCCCGCTTTGGATGCGGGCCGATATGGAAACAATTGATAAATAATAACACTAGTATTGGAAATTATTGAGGCAGTTATATTGTTGTAGAACCGCAATTGTTTAAATATCGCCCGCTTTCGACCCAAAGCGGCCCGCTTCCATAGCGGGATAATTACAGAATAAGGATCCTGGCGTTCAAACAAAGTTTTAGTTTTAAGACGTTGTTTTCATTGTTGTTTTTAAAACAACGTCTTAAAACCTTATGCATTGTGTCTTCAAAATCTGTGTGGACCAGCCTTAAGTCTCATTCTTACGAAATATCTGAGTCCAATTGTACCAACTTAATTTTATACTTATCTAGTTTCTATCATCTAATTGAAATAGGTCATTAGGGATAATTAACTGCCTTCGGTTGGATACCTGGGAGCTTCTAGCACTCTAGTGTTACTATAGGAAGGCTGTGATTTCTACTAAGCCGAAAACCGCGTCTTTACGAATGTCTGAAAGAACGCAAGGAATGGGTTAACTTTCGGTGAATGCGTCAGCTATTATTGGTGCAATAGTGAGATCAGATACGTGTTATTACATCTGTTTTAATGAACAAATTGTACCACGAGTTTAAATTTTAAAATCTTTCAATAATATTCTATATTAATAATGTTGTCTATGTTTGGAATAAAATATTTAAGCAAGGGAGCTTGTAATAACGTCATTTCCGGTATCGCACGGTAGCCATACTGAGGTACTCTGTAAACATTTGTTTACGTTCTTCCGACACTGCATTGTTGCAATATTGCAGATGTCCTTTGAATGACACAACTGTTTTCAAACAAAGGTTCCGTATTATGACTGAAAACAAAATAAGAACGCGTAAACTCTGTTTGAAGACAATCATTTGCATGTGTTATCATTTTCTTGAACTTTTACCTGCACACATCGATCTATACGGCTTGAAACTGTGATATTTCCTGGATAACCTATGTGTCTTCTATTGACAGAACAAGTGTAAACAAGCAATGTGTACCTCATAATGGCCGCCACGTGACGTCTATTGAAAGCTAAAATAGTCTGATTTATTATATTTTGCTCGCTACCTAATATCGGTATGTAGAAAACAATAGCTGGATTAAGTTGCCGCTGAATTCAGAGTAGGCATACAATTTTCATTCTAGATTCAATACGTCTGTATATCGACCGACACGAGCAGGCCTCAGAATATCGTGGCTTTGTGTAGTTAGGCCTAAAGGTTTATGTAAATTCCTTCAAACCGGATGAGTGATTTTGTAAGAATGTTATATGAATTAAATTACAGAATTTAATCAGTGTTTTGTTACATTTTTTTCTCCAGCAGACGAGAAGTATTTTATGAACTGATTTATTTTAGGAATGTGAGGGGAATTTTAATGGTGTTTGGTTAAATAAACGGAAAAACAGTTTCGAGTAACATTGAATGTATTGAAATATTTTATCTCCAGTGGTCTTGTAAAAAGTTTTATGTGTGGATACTGAATGCTAGATTTTATCAAATAAAATAACTGGAAACAGAATAATCCTTGATAGTTATTCCCGGTCAGTAATACCTTCTATACTTGGAACTATCGAAATGCCGTATTAGATACTGGTATACATCTGAAGAGGGCCACATGAAGTAAAGCTGCTTGTGCACACTTTAGCAAGGGTTGAACTAGATTACGTTTTGTCAATGCTGAATTGGTTTGTAACAGCTCTTCGCTATTTCCGCTTTTTCTGCTAAGTTAGTCTTTTAAATTCTAAATAATATAGCCAACATTACAACGAATCTCATTAAGTATTCGATTCTAGGTCTGCCTTAACAATTTGATTTCTTCCACTGGTCCTTCAAGTAAATCCCTCAGTTTTATTAAACTTTTCCACAACCTTCAAAGTTACACTGTCCTACCTCCGATTCCCTTGTTACGTTTCAACAGAAGTAGACTACGTTCTGTACTAGTTTTCGCCTCTTCCCTTCTTCATCATCAATAATCAATCATCATACATTAAACTTGTACTAGCGGGACCTCGTTTAAGTTTCAGATAGAGAATCAATCAACCAATCAATCAATCAATCAATCAATCTTCATGCTTATCATGCTCCTTCAAGTATTTGTCATCTGAACGGCTTCTAACTAAACGGAGACCTACAATGTTGCCATGTTTAGCAACCGAAATCACAGCACACGGAATCTAACAGCGACGTTGCAAGATTTCACCTCCGTAGACGGCCACATCGTAAATGTCAATAAAGTAAAATATACGTCTCTGTCATTGGAACTCAAAGAAGTCAATGAAACAAAATTTACGGTTATCTCTTCATTTCCACTTTTTTTTCCAGCAGCGGTTTGGAGACAACATTCGGTCGCTACCTACTTCGAAACCTCAAAGTGGAGACTGTTACAATTTTAAAACCAACGAATCCACCAGAGAGAGAGAGAACCAATCAAAAGTTTTAATTGCTCTGATTAAATATACCCACCTCACTTTTATGCGAGAAACCAATTAAGTCCCAAACAACAATTTTCGAATGTTGTGCACTTCCAGTATTCGAGTGATCTCCGCTAAGCAATAATGATTTAATTGACAAAGGTGCACCCCGTCGACTTGCTAGGGTTTCAAGAGGGGCGCGGGAGGGGGGGGGGGGGGGGGGGAGGGGGAACGTCTATTGCGAGGAGTTTTTTTTTTATCGAAATGTGCCGACGTGCAGAAAAATCCACAAGAGAGGTTTTTTAACCCATCCGCACCAACACGCTCAATCCGTCGCGCTACCCCCGGGAACCGCGGACTTTTCAGGCGCGCTACACGTCATTACAGCGTTCCACTAAAAGCGTCATAACTTCTTAAATTCTGCTTCAAACTTGTTCCAGTTAAAGGATGAAATTCTGGATCTTCAAGTTCCCGTTTCCAATTCCATTCCAAACGATCGCCACCACCCAAAACATCCCTAGCCCTAGGCCTAACCTTACGCACATACACAACAGGCGGGTCTTTAACATCATTGTCAATGTTTACATACACCTCATCACTATCACTGTCACTTACAGCCCTTACAGCCTTATGTTGAAGCACGCACGAATTGTAGTCCACACTTTCACTGTCACTGTCACTAAAATCCGAGCCTAAAACATCCAAAATATGTTCAATATCGCTTTGTTATTGCCGCAAACCTAACCCGCGTGTGCCAAAAGACGCCATATTTGACAGACAGAAAACGCTCAATAATAAAATCGATGTTATTGTCGATAAAAAGTAGTTAAAAGTTCAAGAAAACATGCTAGGTGTCGCCACATGCTGTACAGTCGAGATAAAGAAGCTTGTTTGACCTTGCGGCCAATAGAATGCAGCACATACCAATTTGAATTGAAGCGCGCGCACTGGCGTACCAGTACGTCAATGGTTATAGTGTTAGGTAAAACCTACGCGTACCAGTACGTCAACGGGTGCGGATGGGTTAACGATGTCAGTGCAGAAATAAATACGTGGGTGTATACGTATGTACTTTGCTATTGAATTATCTCAGTTACTTATAGAGGACGATTTAATAAGGTTATCTCTTAATGGTTGATCACGTATATTCTACGCTACGGTGCCAATTTCTTAAATTATTTTATTTTAATTCGTACAACACCGATTGAGGCGGTTCGGAAGAGATTGGGGAAAGGGACAAGTAGGAAGGGGAAAGTATATATTTAAGAGGCAATGGGTGAGAAAGGTAAATTTAAGAACAGCATTTCATCGCGTCATTATTGGCAGAGTCTCTCTGGGTTAAATTCTACCCCGGGTTCTAACAGTGTTTGTTTTATTTATTATAATTGGTATCTAAGTTTTCTATACACAGATAGCTCAAAATGAAAGATGTTAAACCAACATTTGAGAATCATGCGGGTCTACAGATAACCTGATTGTTTTGACTGTAAAACACAAGAAATGGTCCCCCTCCTTGCGTTTATAGTTCACCGCATGCAGCCTCCCACTCAAGCAACGTACCTGCTTTGTCAACGCTTATTATTCACTAAACCTCACCTTAAATCTCGAAAGGAATTTCTCAATTTAACTTTAACTTCATCAAAGGGCAGATCACAAAAGAAAATAACACCGTATACACTTTAATTCCAATTTTCAGCGATCTACAAAGTGTCACTTTTTAAATTAATCCATTTACTCAGATCGCTTCTTTGATGCAAGAAAGCTCTTTGCTGACAAAGACGTCAACAAAGTGGTATTTTTGTTGACGAAGCAGAATATAATTTGAACTCATTTGCGACTTTTTTTATGATAATATCGTACAATGGTTTAATCAAGACATCTATTCAAGAAATTTGTATGCGAATACAATTAGTTTAATGCAACTATTAACATTCAACTTCATTTAATTGAGTTGCTATTTGTTAAGTATTAGTTATAACGTTTGAGACACCATTGTGTCAAAGTTTGAAATAATTAAGAAATGACTGCATGAAATTTAACAATCGTGCATTACAATTAATTTAGTTGAAACTGTGAACATACTGTGTTTATTGTATTTTACCCGCCCGAGAGCGGGAACGCCTATGTAGGGCACAAATAGCCCTCTGTAGCCATGTACAAAAGTGAACTTACAAACTAGACTAAAGACTTGTCTTTTCAACCTAAGTTATACTTTTCAACTATCCACGAAAGTTGTCTTTAAATACAATCCTATAAGAAGTTGTAAAAAAAGATACAAGTCGGTTAGTAATTGTAGTAAAAGCAAAATTTCTACGTGTGCTTCTAAACTTTTCACACAATTGTAAGATTATAGGCGCAAGCATGAGTATACGGAATACCAGAACTGTTGTAAAAAGAATCCACACTCGCTTCGCTCACTCTTATAAAAAATCTTGTCTCCGACTGTACCAACCACAAGAATCGTCTTCGAATGAATATAACGCAACGTTTTCGTTAGTCAACAATAAATGAAACAGTTCAATGCATTTTTTATCGAATTGAAAAAGTTTCCACAGCAAATAGGATTAGCATACGTATATACGATAGCAAAGAACAACACATATACGAGAACGCGTTTCTGTTTGATCAAAATATCACGTCTAGATTGATGCACATGAGGTATTTCGTTGTTCCAACGTGGAATAAATCACTGTCATTGTCCGCGGATGCTGACAGGGACAGTATGACAGTATGCCGACGACTGTCAAAGGGTCACATTACACCGCCGTGAGGTACACTCAATGAAGCCGACAGCCGTTTGGCAGGGGATATTAATTTATGTTCATTTTAGCGGTGTTAAATGCCGCGTCGTGTTATATGCTTAGACGATGAGTGGATGATTAATGAAGACGATGAAGAAGAAGAGGGGGAGAGGAGGAGGGGGGGGGGGGGAGGGGGGGTACGAACACGTAGCCCACTCCTGGAGGCTCGCAATATTACAAGTTAACAGTATTTAATTAAAACGGAAAAATAGTAGAACAGGTAAAGAACGTTGAAGAGCTCTGATCAGGGTTCGAAATATTGCGGTTTTATTTGTTTTTATCTTGACAAGGAACAGTGTCCAGTCCAATTATTAGGTCTTATTTAATAAAAGTATTTCATTGATTTCTGGACAACGGTTCAAGATGTTATTGAAAAAGTAATTCCTTTGCGAAATTTGTTTTTTGACAGCTAAACAGTGAATTCTTCAAACGTACAATTATTACAATGGCTACAATTTTTATTTTTGTATTGTTCCAATTAATTATTATAGTACTTAAAATCGTAACGGTTACATTATTTGACAGTTTTTAAAATAATTGTTTTGCAATACAAACTCAAATTCAGAATCACATTTCAACATATTGAAGAGCGAGTTAAAGATATCCTAATAACGGCCTTGCGTTGTACGGGTACAACGGCTAATCTGTTTCATGTACAAAATGTGGACATGTGCAATATATATATATATATATATATATCACTAGATAAAATAGTGTAACTGACTAGAAGAACAATAAAATATACTAATTCATTTTTTTGTTTTGTTCATTTATATTTATCTGTTCTGAAAACACGATAATTTATCATTTATTGTTTCCATTGTTTTCAAGGGAGCTTTTCCATATTTTATTTGTTCGCATCGAGAGCAAAAACTAAACACTATTCGTGTCAAAACAGTGAGGTATTATTGTTGTGGTTCTGTAGTGAAAAAGAGAGATTAGAGACGGAATTGGTTAATGTATTAAGGTTGAGTCTTTTAATTTAATAGTATCGGGTTTAAATCAACCAGTGGAAAATTCACATGATTTTAAAAAACTCAGTAATTTAAATTGCATGTGAATAATAAGGTTATCACATTTTTCAAGAACATTTCTATATTTTGAATTAAAATAAACACCTGACGTACCCCCCCCCCCCCCCCCTCCCCCCCACACGTGCTTCATATTTTCCCAAGTGCTCAGAAAAGCATACAGAGTACAAATAGAAACATACATTACCGATTAAAATTCACCGCGTTTCGGGGATGTGGTTAATAACGGCCCCCTCCTCCCCCCCCTCCCCCCCCCCCCCCCCCCCCCCTTTCCACTCGTCTAACCCAACTCATACCGTGAAAGCATTATACAGTTCAAGTGATGTTGCCAGAGAGCAGTGTCAGCTTACAGCCCGCGGTACCATTATGTTACAACGGCTCTTCGCTACATGAACGGTACTAATTTTACCCTCAGATACCTTCTAAAGGCTGTGTTTTAGTGATCTATATGGTATCTAATAAGCCCAAAACTATACTATTATTATTTTTTTTTTTTTTTTTGTACGGTTCACGAACTACTGATTGAAATAGCATAAAAAAACAGCTGATTATAGCTTGATATAAGTGATTTATTTCGATTCTCTGTTGATAAAAACAATCTGTATATCGAGATTGCCACGCGAGTTGAGAAAATTACAGTTATTTGTCCCGAAGCTTTGAATATGTGACGAGAGCGTCGATCGAAATGTGATTCTCGTTTCTGTTCCTGATTGATAACTGTTGTAGAACAAAAGTTTACAAAACTTATAATGAGACAGTAGCTAGAGATTTTAATAATTCATAAAAACGGGTAATTGATTGGATATTTGAGAATAATTTAATATTTATACGATGATGGCGTTTGGGATTTTCGTATCATATTTTGGCAATTATGCTAATCTAGACGATGTGTGGTGGTTATGATGATAACGCTACACATAACATTCATGCCAAAGTCAGGATTCGAGCCTAACGCTGGGAAACAACACCTAATTATTCAAATACAATAGTAAACTTTCATATTATTTATTATATTGAATAAAATTAAAAAATGGGCCATTACTACTGGAAAAATCTGCTGTTTTTTTTCAACGTGAAAAAAATAAAATATTCGTTCACAAGATGTAAAGATGGCTAAATTGCCTACGTGCTTGTCATTATCTTTCTGATGTCTTCCCTTATTTTTCTACCTACGCGATCCCTATCTTTACCTTAATGTTTCAATATCGCAATCTCATTTTCCTTCTAGTGGCGCCCTCCCCCTCCACCCCCTCTCTCTGAGACACGTGCACACACACGTGCCATGTCCCAGTTCCATCCCATCTTACAGTAGATCTCGTCAACATAGTCATTACTTTCAAAAAATTGATTCCCGAAATTGAATTTTTATTGCACATTATTGTGTTTTCGAAACTCTGCTAACGGTCAAAGTTTCGCGAGCGGTGTATTTTGGATGCCTCCAGATTTCGAGAGTCGATGATCTTTCTAGTCGGGAACTGTTAATAAATAACAGGGGGGATTTGATTTGTGTTCTCCTTCATTTTTTGTGAATTATGTTGCGACGGTTAACTGTTATGGTGCGGAGGTGTGTATTTCAAAATGATGGATGGCCAACGCCGATCTCTGCTTTAGGTCGAAGTGTGACTGGTTGTTGCAAACATACACGGATCATAGCACCGTTCACACTCACTGAAAACTATACCATAGTGTTCTGAGCTTGACTACCGCATTATGGAGATTTAGAAATCAATTATATATGGTAAATGAAAAACAAAAACGTCAAGCTATACTTTATCACAAGGAGAGGTATCTTTAAGTAGAAGAAATGTCACGTGACATAAATTATTTATAGATTATAGGTAGGCATAGATGTTCTGTTTATTAATACAAATGATAATTTTCACATTCATTTGTCAAAACAAGACCAACGCAATACTAAAAATCATTATCTTGTTGTAAACAAGATAATTTTAAAAGTTTTGGTTGATTCTCACCATGGTAAAACGAATACAATCAAATTAGCCTCAGCATAGCTTAATATCGTCTATGCTACTATTAAAACCCTAAGTCAGGGCTTGTTTATTAAATCATAAAAAAGTCTTTTCTATTTTTATTTGGAATAATACTGTTGTATTTCTGTCCTGCAAAATTGATAGCATTTTATCAATACATATTACTAATATTATAATAATGAATTTCGAAATTTTTGTGAAATAGGAATTCAACTAGGAAATGTACACCATATTGATTCTTGGATTATGACTGAGGTATGTCCAGAAGATATCCCAGCGTCCCTCTCTGAAGATTATGGGGATAAAGGGGGAGGGGACGGAGAAACACAAGGAATGAGGGGTAATGGAGTCTATTATATTCAGTTTAAACGTCTCCACACCCCCTTATTTTGCAAACATTCCTAACTCATTCGATCAATACTGTAAACTAAACCTCTCCTAAACACATACGAGATCGACATTAAATTCATCAAAAGAGTGCGCTGGCACAACAAGAACTTGACTCGATTCGCTAGTTCCCGTTTCTACTGCATGAGCGCGCATTTCAACTTTTAACCTCGAATTATAATCAATTTTAATAATCCACATCTCGCCTGTTCAATGATATGTAACACCTATAGCTGGCTAGATGCGCAACCTAGCAGCCATCTTGAATTGGGCAACTACTACAGGCGGGAATGGGAGTCTCAAACGTGACTTTCTGCCGCTCGCAGCGCTAGCAGTACTGAAAGGTCCAGCTTAGCATGTCCCCTGCCCAATTCTACATGGCTTCAATTTGCTACGCTCGCTACTGAGTGGAAGGTTGGGGGACTGGTGATTTAGCCTACTATACGGTTGTTTTTGTCGCCATTAAAGTGCTGCTATAAGAGATCAAGAAGACCGTGGTAGGATTTTTCGTGTCATATAGTTGGCCGTGTTATTTTTACCAACAATATTAAACAAAACTGGTAACAATGGTAGACGCCTTCTATATAGTGTGGAATTAATTTGCAGCAGCACTTTAATGGCGTTAAATTTCAAGATGTCAGCGCCCATTAAAATCCTCTAAAACAACCGTATAGGGCACTAGCAACACCAAAAGACAACAATGAAACAAATGAATTGAATCGATGGACAAACAACAAGCTGTCAAAAAATTATTTCTTCTGATTTTGGAAAACAAAACAAAAATCAAACAAAACACATACAAAACTTTCACTTGGTCGCTGTCCATCATTTAAAGTTGTAAATGGCGAGCAGTTACTATTGCTACACTTGTTTTTATTTCTATGGTTGTAATTTTATTATTTTGACAGCTTGTTGTTTGTCCATCGGTTCGATTCATTTGTTTCATTGTTGTCTTTTGGTGTTGCTAGTGCCCAATAGGTGTTACATATCATTGCGCCTGTTGAATGCTCACAGCCTTCTCACTCTGTCCACAGGTGCACATTCAGAACGCGACTCTAGCTGGTGGTGTGGCGATAGGAACAGCTGCAGATATGATGATCATGCCATTCGGCGCCCTTATCGTGGGGATGTTGGGTGGAACCTTGTCCGTGCTGGGTTACCGATACCTCCAGGTGAGAGCGCTGCGGTCGCTGCTGTAGTACAGTGGACTTGTAACAGGTGTTTTGTTATATAAGACCTAATAATTGGACTGTATACTGTCCTTGTCACATATAAAAACAATTTAAAAACGCAATATTTCGAACCTTGATCAGAGCTCTTTAACAGGCGAAAACACACAAAAACCACAAGTGTTTTCGCCTGTTGAAGAGCTCTGATCAGGGTTCGAAATATTGCGTATTTAACGTGTTTTTATATGTGACAAGAAACAGTGTACAGTTCAATTAATAGGTCTTATATAACGTTTTACCTGTTCTACTGTGTTTTCGTTTTAATTAGGTGTTTTGTTATTTTATAGTTCCACTCAATCCAATGTATGAATCATTAGGCGGAAGCTTAGTCTCATTTAAAAAAAAACGCGCCAAATTAACATCAACGAGATCATCAGAATGATTCCCAGTTTCCAATCTGGTCTTCAGTTTCATTCTGATTGGTTCGTTGGTGTTGTGTTTGACGTTCTGCGCTCTTCGACGTCCAAGTCGGGAATCCCCTAAAAGTCACATTTATATATCAGTAACAACAATCAGTGGCCATATTGGATTACAAATAAGTGTATTAGAGTTGTTAGAGCAAGAAAGTTTCTCAACATTAACTGAATTTACTTTTGTCCTCTGATGTAAGGCGCATATCATCGTTCCATTTGCCGTAATGGTATTTGTAGCCTGATTGATTTTGGGGGTTACTAAGACCCAAATGCAGATGTCCCCTATTTACAGGGGTCGCTATGGAATTGTTTTATATAAGCTACTTTCCATAAGAAAAACAAATTCCTTAACTAGTAGGGGATTCCCTAATGTAGGGGATTCGGACCTTAAATCCCTAACCAAACAAAACATTCCACGCGTTTGTAATATCCATGAAATGTTCCATACACGTAACCCCTATAATATTGGACATTCTAATAACCTCGCTCCGAAGTCTCATTGGACTGAAATAGATCTCAAACCATGTAACAGAAAATAGTTCGATGTTCGTTCCTTGAATATTCTAAAACTTAAACACGTTAGTGGAGATTCAACGAATCAACCCCAACTTGTGTTGATCAGTTTGAGGCAATATTATGAGAGTTATGTCGGATATATTGTATTGAAGACCATCGTCTTAGAAGTCTACTTTTGTGGGGTAGATTTCTTGTCCCCTCTCTTATACCATTCACCGAACTTTATCAATTTGCAAGTTTGTTATAATACAAAGGCAGCTCGGATTTAGTTGCATACATGGTTGCATTAAAGAAAACTATCCGCTTGACCTAACACGCACAAGCTTTATCAATTTCAAAACTTGTTTTAAGTTAGTAGCACACTTTGTTTTCAGCCGGGGTATCATTGTTAATGGTGTTTCACGAATTGTGAAGATGGGAATATTTTGTGCGGCGCGCGGATCTAAGAGGGGAGGCATTACATCAACAAAAATCTCATTTCTCAATAGGGTGTAAGGGAAATATATTGAAATTCAATTTAAGATACAACAAAGGATCAGAAAGATGAGATTTTCCACCATTTCTTCGTTCCTATTCTGCGCGAGGAGGGATTGTGTAATCCCAGACTCGGTGTGGAACCTATTCAGCTGGCACGAGTCCGTTTCCTCCCCTTGAATGTCAATAACCTTGCCAATTCTCGTTTGAAAATATTTATTATGAATTTTTTTTTTTTACCCGTAAGAATATAATTTATTAGTATCAAGTGGCTGTGATTACCCACTGCAGAGTTTATTTTGTTTTGAGTTGAAATCAATCACTTTCAAGTTGAAACGTAAATATTGAACTACGGAGAATATACATGATGTTATATTTCCAGTAGGAATATTAATGTAATAAATCCATGGCCGAAATAGTGATGCCTGGATGCTGTGCACACTAAGATAATAGTTGTCCCCAAGCTCTTTGATGTCATATTAAAATCGTTCCACAGCGACCTTGTGGATCCTGACGTCATAGATGAATGAGGAATTTGATCAACAAAGGTCAATATTTGAACCAGTTCCCGCTGATTGGCTCCAACTCTCTCATCTGTGAAGTCGGTTACTGTAGAACCACTTTATTTGTCATTTGTAATCAATGCCTTGGGATGTGGGAACAATTAGCGTTTTTGTTTCATTGTAACTCTATTACAAATAACAAAATCAAGAGACTAAAAAAGAGACTAATTTTATATTTTCTACAACCGTGACTGCAGCGCTGTGAGCGGTCTTATCACAAAACCCAACCAGCCCCTGCGTTTTTTATTCAGCTGATTGTTGATTTTAAATCCACAACACATGAATATTTAGTTTATTTAAGTGCTGGAGTACCGGTATGTCAATAGTAACAATTTCGATAAAGAATGTATTACAGAGATAACATTTGTGAAGTTGAACGTGATCTATCACAGTACACTCTTCATGTCATATACTCTCCCCATTAATATTTTTGTTTTTTAATTTTTAAACGGTTACGAATATGAAACAGAAAAACAGTATTTTTTCTACATCTTTTCCCCGGCGTCGTTGATAACCTGTTATCACTAAATTATTAACACAAAATTCCATCGTTCCAGCCGTATCTCCTGGATCGCATCAAACTGCACGACACGTGCGGCGTTCACAACCTCCACGGCATGCCCGGCGTGCTGGCCGGTATAGTAGCCGCCATAGTTGCCGGCTTCGCCAGCGAGGCCTCCTACCGATACAGTTTGTACCAGCAGTTCCCGGCGAGAGCGCCACTTGCCAACACGACCAGCTTCGCGGAGATTCAGGTGCATTTGATGGGTGGCCTTGAACCAGGGGAGAACCGTACGGCCCTCGGTCAGACAGCCTATCAGCTCTGCGCATTGGTCGTAACCCTGGTCATAGCGCTGGTGACTGGAGCCATTACAGGTAGGCTACATTTCATTTCAATCTGACATCTTGCTCCGGTGATTGCACACATATCTCAAGCACGTGGGCTTATTTGTACATAATAAGTATGCATGATTGTGCAAAAGATATTAATGATGAGATAGCAAACTGTAATAAAAGTTGGCCCCAGCTGGGTATCGAACCCAGTTCCTTCTGATTGCTATCTCGTCATACATTCACTGTCCATAAAGCTGGATTTAGCAATAAAAATATTGTCATAACATTTATATAGCTTATGTAGCTTATGTGGCTTTATTTGTACATAATAATTAATAATTATACATGATTGTATGAACGATGTGTGTTAGTATAAATACATACATATACATAGTACGAAAACATTTTAGCGGTTAACCAATCCAACGTTTGTTTTCAAAAATAAATGTTAACGTTAGAAATGTTTTCGTACTATACATTTTGCAACCAACAAAATCTTATATATATGTCCGAGAAGCAATTGATATGTATATATATATACATATATCACCAAGCTGTATGTAATGTATGTACAATTGTACATAAATGAATGATTGGTGGAGGTGCCGGGTTGAGTGGTCGTACATGTTCGTACATGTTCGTCTATATTCGTACGCTACTAACGGGGTAGTTTCGTATTTTAATGGTAAGAATAATAACGAACTGTACAGCTATTGCACCGTGTGTTGTATGTATGTGTTGCTTGTGGGACAATTGCTTGAAATGCATAGAATCAATCTCAATCGGTATTCCAGAAGAAATTGTTTTTTTTTTTATTATAAACTAAAAATCAATAGGTTTAAAACATGAAAAAACATGGTGTCAGTGACAGGTAGAAGACCACGTGCGTCTTGTTTGTATATGTGATTCAAAATTTTATTGGAACCATGGTAACCAATATGAGGTTACTTTATCAGTAATTCGGGCCTAAGTCAGTGTTTCCTTTTAAGTACAAAGTTAAGAAAACAGTGTGTTTTACAATTTGTTTCACATTCCTGAGAGAGTCGAAAAGTGGTATATTACTTGAGTTATTAGTGGTGAGGCCACTCTCTGACTCAGCTCTCTCTCGCATAGAGAGACCAACAGAGATTTCCACAAAATGTTGATTACGAAATGTTGATATCTCTTTAAAAAAAATATTAATTGTAGTAATGTGAACTTGAACGTATTTTTAACTAAAAAAAACGTACTTTCAGAGACGTTTATTATGCATTTAGTAACGTATCGGAAACAAATCAAATGATTATCTAAAAAACTGCAGCATTTTCAACGGGATTACTGAAAGTATGCATGTCCCGCTTTTCGGAATGGTTTGAAATAAAAAGAAAGTACAGTCGAGTTAAGAATAAGATTTGTTTATGGTTGCTATGAAGTTTGTTTTTCTTATGAAAAATATCATTTGATAAAACAATTCCATAGCAACAAATCATATACTTAACTTGACCGTTCACACCCTTCTCCTTTTGCTGGTATAGTTGTCCCAAGACTATACCTTACACGTGCTTTCGTCACAAGCGACTGGTTCGTAGCCAATTAGCGATCGGTATTGTCCCGGATGTGTCTCGGGCGGTTCGCTGGTTGGCTACGACTGCCCCGGATGTGACGAAAGCAGGTGTAACGTAATCTTGGGTCCACTATTCGCCCACCTGAAACATGTATATAATGAATGTAAATATGCATGCCTTGTATATACTGTGTACTCTAGCCCTTGTAACATGTATGTACATAACACCCCCCCCCCCCCCCCCCCTCCTAGGAGCGATCATAGCGCACCCGAATGTGCTTAACTTGACAGTTCACAACTTGGTAATACGCCAACCTGAAACATGTATATAATGAATGTAAATATGCTTGCACATGTATATACTGAGTGCTCTAGCCCTTGTAACATGTATGTACATAACATCCCTACCCAGGAGCGATCATAGCCCACCCGAGTGTGCTCAGCGCCGAGGGTACTATGCCCATCGAGGAGATGTATTTGGACGAGGTCTATTGGATAGTCGAGCCGGAGGAAGTTAGGGTGCTCAACTTCGCGCCTATCTACAAGAACCAGAATCCAACCGGCAACCCTTTTAGTCGGCCGACCAGTGATGTCATGTCACCACCGGTATAAACCCACACCTTGACGCACCTGTTGGAAGTATACAGCGCACTAGTTAGCTATAGTGACGTCATGTCACCGCCGGTATAAACCCACCGCCTTGACGATATCTCGCACCTAGTGGCCCCACCTGTTGGAAGTATACAGCGCACTAGTTAGCTATAGTGACGTCATGTCACCACCGGTATAAACCCACCGCCTTGACGATATCTCGCACCTAGTGGCCCCACCTGTTGGAAGTATACAGCGCACTAGTTAGCTATAGTGACGTCATGTCACCGCCGGTATAAACCCACCGCCTTGACGATATCTCGCACCTAGTGGCGCCACCTGTTGGAAGTATACAGCGCACTAGTTAGCTATAGTGACGTCATGTCACCGCCGGTATAAACCCACCGCCTTGACGATATCTCGCACCTAGTGGCGCCACCTGTTGGAAGTATACAGCGCACTAGTTAGCTATAGTGACGTCACCGCCGGTATAAACCCACCGCCTTGACGATATCTCGCACCTAGTGGCCCCACCTGTTGGAAGTATACAGCGCACTAGTTAGCTATAGTGACGTCATGTCACCGCCGGTATAAACCCACCGCCTTGACGATATCTCGCACCTAGTGGCACCACCTGTTGGAAGTATACAGCGCACTAGTTAGCTATAGTGACGTCACCGCCGGTATAAACCCACCGCCTTGACGATATCTCGCACCTAGTGGCCCCACCTGTTGGAAGTATACAGCGCACTAGTTAGCTATAGTGACGTCATGTCACCGCCGGTATAAACCCACCGCCTTGACGATATCTCGCACCTAGTGGCGCCACCTGTTGGAAGTATACAGCGCACTAGTTAGCTATAGTGACGTCATGTCACCGCCGGTATAAACCCACCGCCTTGACGATATCTCGCACCTAGTGGCGCCACCTGTTGGAAATATACAGCGCACTAAATAGTGACGTATTGCGTATGTTCTTATGCATGTTATACACGGATGAATATGCTCGGGAATACACAAGGAGCCGCACAAATGGTAGACTTGTACAGTAGTGGTAAGTAATATATAATTAATAGAAGTAGTAGAGTTTTTAAATGTAGATTTTTGTAGAACAATGAATCTATGGTGGAATGGCCTAAATTTGGCATCTTAACACTTTCACGTTATCCCTCGAAACATTACCAGAAATGCATTTTTGCATTTTGTATTTTTGCCCACCCTTTTAACAATCGTTTCGTACCTGCTTTGTATAGTCATTGGTGAACATTTTGTACATATCTCTTAGCAGTAAATGTCTAAGTGGAGCACACTGAGTTAAGCTACACAATAATAATATTATTTCTGATATATTCCACCTGTAGTTCCTCATATAGTGCCACACTGTAGTGTAGAAGATGTAGGCCTATTAATTTTTTAATAGACATTCCACGCTAGTAGATATCTGAAACCATCTTTTATATTGTTACTTTAGTGTAGAATCGTTATGAAATCATATTTATATTTTGTTTATTGTTGAAGGAGAAACGCCAATATATCAAGTAGACATTTTATTACCATACACTGGTGGTTCTTACGATAAAGAGATACAGTTCGTTTATTTGGCTGTTGGACAGGCCCGAGGGCATGAGGATTGGGTAGCGTTTGTACCAACCTCTGACCAAAGTACGGGTTTCCCTCCCTCTCGCCTCGACCGTAATTACCTGCGACCGGCGAGCCTTGCACTATCTTACCTATTAATCATGATGACCTGTCACAACAAAAGTCATCTTATAGGAAAAATCACTTTTTTAGGAATTATTATACGTATATTTCATGATCGCGTTAAACAGCGTTAAACAGCTTGAAATCATGCAATCAGGTTTTTTTTATTTGTCTTTCTATGACGAAAACAACCGGACTTATACATTAAGCAATATTAGCAAATAATATTTTAGTGTTACAAAGAAAATCCGAGTATAAAAGTAACAAATAGTCAAACAATACTCAAGGTAATTAACAATTTTATTATACTGATTATTATTATACTGATCAGTTGTATATCAGTTGTTGTAATCAGTTCAGTTGTAATCAGTTGTTATTGCCTTACGTATAAAATATAAATGCAATTTAAAAAATGTGGTAATGTAATTTGAAGCCGTTTAATGAAAGAAAACCCACATTTTTGTTTTACGTTGGCATTAGGCCTAATTTTCAAACCTAATTGTAATTAAAATTTAAGATATTTTTTTTAGAGCAGCAGGTCCTCTGATTGTCTTTGTAAGACTACTGTTTCCTCTAATCCACGAAAAAACATTATTTATCCACTAATATTAATTCATTAGTATTAAGTATGGTTGTATCCGTCATAGAAAGACAAATAAAAAACCACTGATTATATAATTTCCAGCTCTTTATAGTGCAATGTTGAAATATCCTTATAATTAAGAATAAAGTGTTGTCTAAAATCTAAATTCTATATGACATTTGTTGTGAAAGGTAATCAGGATTAATAGGTAAGATTATGAACATCTCGCCGATCAAAGGTATTTACGGTCGATGGGTCGAGGGAAGGAATGTCGGAGGGTTTGGCCAAACGATCCAACTTTCAGACTTCGAAAATATCTGTGTGTCCAACTGCGGGTTGTATCTACTGTAGTTTTTCTCATTGGACAAACATACTTGCTCTGCGCCTGTGGCTATATTTATCATTCTAACACTGAGAAATGTAGATATCCAAATTTTCCCACTTTATATAAATAATACAAAACTGAACAAACTGTAGCTTCATAATTATGTGCTTTGTTATTGGCTGGCTTATTCGTGTTGCTTGTGCATTTGATTCGGTGTCGGTGTTATTGTGTTATTCTTTTTTAGGGAGTCTACAACCTACCTCACTCTTACCCATACAACACCGGGCATTAAAAGACGCATCAAGTATACCATGGTTAGAGAAAAACTACTGAAATAAATTTCGTTTGCTTTGTTATGATTTTCTTTCACAGAATCGATTGTAAATGACACATCACATGAAAAGCATGGGTTTTTATAATTTGTATTTTGTTAAAATTGGAGTTGAAATAAGACCTGACATAGATAAATTGAATTCAGAGATACATTTTAAACAACCACCAAGCCACAAGCTTTCAATAGTTTAATCACAATACAAAACACAATTGCAACTTTCATTCACATCACAGCATGTATTTAATTCAAAATTTGTATTTTAGTACTGCAAAACGACTATAGTAAAATACAATTAAATATATAGCACAATTAGGTTTTTGTATAAAGTAGATGCAACACGTAGGTAGGATGAATGAGCGTGAGGTTGTTTGTAGTTGTAACGAAAACATTCCTTGACATTATAAAGTACTGATAGTGAATTGCAGATAACAACATCTTCCCAAGTCTTTCCCGTTAAGGTTGGTCCACACAGATTTTGAAGACATAAGATTTTAGGTTTTTCGCGTAGTCGTAAAGTTAGAGCATGGGAAACACGTACTGGCGTTCACACAAAGTTTTAGTTTAAAGACGTTGTTTTTATGCGTTATTCATTGTCATAAAGTTTGACAATCTCCAACTTTACGCTGAAATCTTAAAACAAGTTACTAAAATCTCAAGTCAACGGACCATCTACTTTAATAATACTTATGAATTAATTGTAAGATGTGCAGGAATTGTTGTAAACAAGGCTATTATAATTAATTATGGATAATACAAATCTCAATTAATTTGTATTGTATCACAATGATGTTTTAACTGAGGATAGAACGTTACAAAGTACTTCACTTTACTAGGCCTATCTTGAACGAAACGAATTTATGTGAACCAGAGCCCTAAAAACAAAGTCTTAAAACCTTATGCATTATGTCTTAAAAATCAGTGTGGACCAGCCTTTAGCAGTGGTCACATCACGAATACTTCTCACATCAAAGACAACACCTCGATTTCCTATATTCTCGCTCCTTAACGTTTCACCGTTGAGTATGTATTGTAATGTAGAGACCAACGACTGCGATTGTCTGTCTACTGATTCGTACCGATCAACATTATCTAGTCGGCTAGTAGCAGAACGTAAGTGCGCGGACGATGACAGCGCGAGATAGCCCCAGTCAGTGATTCGTCTATGCGTTCACATTCTGCTACTAGCTGACTAGCGTATCTTGACAGCCACTGGCGTTGGGCTATTGATTTATGCATGTTATTTTTCATACAAAAACCATGGTCCCTATATAGTAATAACTAATACCTTGATCACACTACGGTCAATAACAAAAAGTTAAGCAACTAACTGACTTGCTAACTAACTAATTGCTGTTAATAATAATGTAATGTGAACGTAGTTAACAGCTAACAGACGTCAATTTAACACTGCCTTCTTACAACATAAGAATTTCACTTAAATATTGTTAACCTTATCCTGCTGTTAGTGGCCGTATAGTGTGAACAAGGTAAAGATCTCTCACAGCAAGAAGTAAGATAGTTTCAGGACAGCCCACATTTAGTTTCCAACTTAACAAGCGCGAATCACTAACGTTTTTCCCGATTATCTTGTACAATTTGGTTGCGGTAAGTTTTTGACGGTAACGTACAAGAAAACGTGCAAGCTTACTTCTTGGTGTGAGAGACCTTTATAACAATGTATAATGTGTATAAGTGATGCATGTACGTTTCTTCGGATTGCAGGTTTCTTGTTGAAGCTACCGTGCATTGGCAACGTGACCAAAGACGAATGGTTCGAGGACGAGCATCATTGGGAAGTTCCCATGGAGCACACTGAGAAGGAATCGCGACACTTGACTGGCGTTGAGAACATGGCTATCACAGAGACTATGTTCTACGAGGCGCGCAATGCCCAGTAGACTTGCGGCGACCAATCACAGCGATGCGTTGTGAATGGTAAAGCGCTCGGTCGATCGATGACCAATCATAGCGAGGCAGATCGATGTGAGTGCGTTGTGATTGGCCTAACGCTCAGACGATCGATGACCAATCACAGCGAGGCAGATTGATATGAGTGCGTGGTGATTGGTCAAACGCACTGAGTCAATCGATGACCAATCACAGCGAGGCAGATTGATATGAGTGCGTTGTGGTTGGTCAAACGCTCGGTCGATCGATGACCAATCACAGCGAGGCAGATCGATGTGAGTGCGTTGTGATTGGTCTAACGCAACTCTTAAAGAACATTGGCAATAATGTTTCAAAACATGTAAACCTTGTGAAATTATTGTTGTTTAGTGGTTTATCTTGCGTTTGCTACACAATATTGAAAGGTGATTATTAAACCAGATATAATTTCCTAAGAAGTAATAATCGTTCGTTAATAAAGTGGCGAACATGAAGCCCAACTTTCTAGTCGTACCGGGTTTTATACGATTACCATGTAATGTGGAGGGTACAAAAAAACGGTGTGAATTTCCACACATTTTCTGTTTGGTGTGGATGATGTGTTTTCACCTATTATGATCGATTCACATGACTATTTAAGACCGGTTCACACAGTTTCCTATTACCAATATAATATACGTTCACACGGAAGAAAATCAGTTTTGAAACGTATTGCCAAGGTTTGTATGGTGTCAATAAAATAGTGATGGAAATACTAAAATTTATTTCTCTACAGAGAACAATCCATCGTCTATTTGACTATAAATAGTTGTTTGCATAACTATATGGTTCTTCAGTTGCAAGCATGTGGGCGAAATGTTACACATCGTCTTGATCAAGAACACTTTTTTTAATGAGAAATCAATTCTAGAATTTGATTGTATAAAGATGTACAGTTTGAAACTATATTTATGTAGATCTATAGATTCTTCATTCCTGGGGTGGGAAAAGCTTCCATCACAAAGATAATTTAACACCCCCGACATCCCTTCCCCTACTGCCATATAACAATAACAACACAATAATACTATTCGACACCTAACAACATGTTGTTATAGCACAGTGAAATAATATTGGTGTTTTTAACATTTTCGTTGTGAATCTAATGTTTTGTGTCAAAGCTATGTATGTATACATTTTGTTGGAAATGAAAATAATAATATTTACAACCATTTCATTTACAAAATTGTTTGTGTTTTTTTTAATGATTTTCTTAGTGTGTTGGGATGATGTATATTTGGAGTAAGCGTTGAGACCACGTTGTTACTTTGCAAAACTAAGAAATAAAGTATTTCTGTATTAACTATTACTTGTATTTATATTATACTCCTCCTCCATCTCCCAAATCTATAGTGTCTGTGATCTGTGTTTAGGTTTTTATGACAATATTATTACTCATGTGATTTGGAGGCGCAGGTCTGGTCCTAAACGTATGTTACCTATAGGGACGTTTGTTCGAATAGGTTTTTCTTTTGCAATTGTCCTTCGTATTCATAAATCATCGCCCCCTCCCCCCATCCCCTCTCCTCATCGTCTCGAATAGCATGACTGCAATATCACAGACGTAAAGGAAGAAAACCATCATAAGGATCATTTCAAAATTGTGATATTTCATGTGTAATTTTAAAAAGCAAAAAAACTTCAATGTTCAAGTTAATTGTGTCGAGCCGAACACTCGAAGTTGTAAAGCTCGTCTGGGTCCGGGATAGAATAGGCCCAGAATAACTCTGCTGGTCGTAGGAGGCGACGAACGGAGACCCGTCTGGGCCCGGGATAGAATAGGTCCAGAGTGACTCTGCTAGTCGTAAGAGGCGACGAAAGGAGACCCGTCTCGGCCCGGGGTAGAATAGGCCCAGAGTGACTCTGCTAGTCGTAGGAGGCGACAAACGGAGACCCGTCTCGGCCCGGGATAGAATAGGCCCAGAGTGACTCTGCTAGTCGTAGGAGGCGACGAACGGAGACCCGTCTCGGCCCGGGATAGAATAGGCCCAGAGTGACTCTGCTAGTCGTAGGAGGCGACGAAAGGAGACCCGTCTCGGCCCGGGATAGAATAGGCCCAGAGTGACTCTGCTAGTCGTAGGAGGCGACGAACGGAGACCCGTCTCGGCCCGGGGTAGAATAGGCCCAGAGTGACTCTGCTAGTCGTAGGAGGCGACGAAAGGAGACCCGTCTCGGCCCGGGGTAGAATAGGCCCAGAGTGACTCTGCTAGTCGTAGGAGGCGACGAAAGGAGACCCGTCTCGGCCCGGGATAGAATAGGCCCAGAGTGACTCTGCTAGTCGTAGGATGGCGACGAACGGAGACCCGTCTCGGCCCGGGATAGAATAGGCCCAGAGTGACTCTGCTAGTCGTAGGAGGCGACGAAAGGAGACCCGTCTGGGCCCGGGATAGAATAGGCCCAGAATGACTCTGCTAGTCGTAGGAGGCGACGAAAGGAGACCCGTCTGAGCCCTGGATAGAATAGGCCCAGAGTGACTCTGCTAGTCGTAGGAGGCGACGAAAGGAGACCCGTCTCGGCCCGGGGTAGAATAGGTCCAGAGTGACTCTGCTAGTCGTACGATGGCGACGAAAGGAGACCCGTCTGGGCCCGGGATAGAATAGGTCCAGAGTGACTCTGCTAGTCGTAGGATGGCGACGAAAGGGGACCCGTTTCGGCCCGGGGTAGAATAGGCCCAGAGTGACTCTGCTAGTCGTAGGAGGCGACGAAAGGAGACCCGTCTGGGCCCGGGGTAGAATAGGCCCAGAGTGACTATGCTAGTCGTAGGATGGCGACGAAAGGAGACCCGTCTCGGCCCGGGGTAGAATAGGCACAGAGTGACTCTGCTAGTCGTAAGAGGCGACGAAAGGAGACCCGTCTCGGCCCGGGGTAGAATAGGCACAGAGTGACTCTGCTAGTCGTAGGAGACGACGAAAGGAGACCCGTCTCGGCCCGGGTTAGAATAGGCCCAGAGTGACTCTGCTAGTCGTAGGAGGCGACGAAAGGAGACCCGTCTCGGCCCGGGGTAGAATAGGCCCAGAATGACTCTGCTAGTCGTAGGAGGCGATGAAAGGAGACCCGTCTCACCCGGGGTAGAATAGGCCCAGAGTGACTCTGCTAGTCGTAGGAGGCGACGAAAGGAGACCCGTCTCGGCCCGGGTTAGAATAGGCCCAGAGTGACTCTGCTAGTCGTAGGAGGCGACGAAAGGAGACCCGTCTCGGCCCGGGGTAGAATAGGCCCAGAATGACTCTGCTAGTCGTAGGAGGCGATGAAAGGAGACCCGTCTCACCCGGGGTAGAATAGGCCCAGAGTGACTCTGCTAGTCGTAGGAGGCGACGAAAGGAGACCCGTCTGGGCCCTGGATAGAATAGGCCCAGAATGACTTTGCTAGTCGTAGGAGGCGACGAAAGGAGACCCGTCTCGGCCCGGGGTAGAATAGGCCCAGAGTGACTCTGCTAGTCGTAGGAGGCGACGAAAGGAGACCCGTCTGGGCCCGGGGTAGAAAAGGCCCAGAGTGATTCTGCTAGTCGTAGGAGGCGACGAAAGGAGACCCGTCTCGGCCCGGAGTATAATAGGCCCAGAATGACTCTGCTAGTCGTAGGAGGCGACAAAAGGAGACCCTGTCCCTTCCCTCTCACTGTTCAATTTTGTATTCGTCCTTCCACTTGGCCCTGCCCTCCCTTGTCATCATGACGACCCCGCGATGTGCAATGGATCTGATTAGGGCATGTAGCGTTTTTTAATCTTCATCTTCATAATTATATCACCCACTCATCGTCTCGATTAGCCAAAGTGGCAGACATATGGGACGTAAACCTACTCATCATCATCATCATCATCATCATCATCATCATCATTATCATCATCAAACACTTGTGTAGTTGAAGGGCCAGACGGACTGCGGTCGGCCGATAGACTGTACCGACCCCCAAAAGGAATGGTCACCAAATATTTACGTCATCTCCTTGCTAATCCGATCCCCTTATATATTGCGCCATCTCTCTGATTGCTCTCGTTCTAAACCCGAACGGGGATTATATCTTCAAAGGTTTTCTATAAATACGCGTAGAAGGGACGCCATCTTTTTTACCGTGGATTGCCTCTGCGTAAGCTGCGTGAACGCCGCTGTCAAGGATAATATGTATACGAAAATGTAATATAAGTTACGGAAAAAAATGTTTCAAACGTATTTAAAGTTGGCGAAAGGGAAAGCTGTTGAA
The DNA here is from genome assembly GCA_945910005.1 of Isoperla grammatica. Classification (NCBI taxonomy): domain Eukaryota; kingdom Metazoa; phylum Arthropoda; class Insecta; order Plecoptera; family Perlodidae; genus Isoperla; species Isoperla grammatica. The sequence goes on from OX246740.1 coordinate 49,339,753, forward strand.
TCAGCTCTCTGTTTTTGTACAGAGTAGGATATGAGCCCAACGTGAGTTTATATTGATAACACAGGGCAGAGCGCAGGGGCCACTTAAAAATATCCTAAGCGATTTTTATCTTATAGTGCTTGTAAGTTCAAATATCAATAGATTTCGAAACTGTTTTATTTTTGCATTCCAAATGTACCCGAAATTACGATCTGATGATGAAAATTCTCAAAATCTCAAATCAAATTTTGAGGTCGATTTTCTGTCCCTTCATAAATTTCAAAACTCCAAGTGGTGTTAATTATTTTCTGAAAATGTGTCAAATGAGCGCCATTATCCTGAGTGTGCTGGACAAGGAAGGGAGAAGGCAAGAATCTTACATTAACCGTATTCTTTTTTTTCGAGTGCTCGGAAAACAATATTAAAGAAACTAACACCTTACTAAAGACTATACCTGCAAGAACTTTGTTTTTGGAGGATAGGGGTTTGGCATTGGTTTGAAGTCTTATTGGAATGTTTTATTATCACGATAACAATTTGGTGCCCCCCCTCTCCCCCTTCTTACATCACCACAGTACGCCACGACTCGACTCACCGAATGAGTTACGTATAGATGAGTCATGGCAAGGACGGTATTGCATTCAACAGGTAGACATGGAATGTGGCCTTGTGGGATGGGGTGTGGTGAAATGTATTGGGTTGGCTGGAATGTATCTCAGTCAGTCAGTCAGTCAGTCAGTCAGTCAGTCAGTCAGTCAGTCAGTCAGTCAGTCAGTCAATCATACCATAGTCATACCATGGTCATACACTTCGTGTGGGTGTGGTCATACGATCAAGAGTATTCTCTTGTAGGTAGATAACGGCAAGATTAAAATGCAGACGTGTGTTTGTGTCGTGGGTGCTGTGGGGGGGGAGGGGGGGGGGGGGTCGCTTTAGCATCAATTTCTTATACATTGTTGACGTAGTAATTAATACCGGTTACTGTATAAACTGTATAAAGCGAATCAAAATGAGTGCATGAAGACCGCGAACGGTGACCCCGTGATCGGACAGTTGTTTGTGACCAGTTATTGCGAGGTAATCGCGACGACCAGTAACTGTCAGAATAAAGATCGCACGATCATGGTCTCAAGAATGCTACTCGAAATCAAAAAACTGAGGGGATAACGCGCTGTGGTTGAAAAGTCACCGTTTATGTGTAAGTCTTACACCAGTATAATATTGATTGATTGAAGTCAAGTTTCAAAGTTAAAGCACCTCAGCTCGAACCGGGAATCGAACCCTAGTCTGCTCGTGGGTCTAGTGGCTTTATTTTTGTTTCCAATGCAGAAGGTCCAGGGTTCGATTCCCAGTTCGGGCTGGGGGTTTTTAATTTTTTTAAATGACTTCAATCTATCTTTATGATACTGGTGTGTACATATAAACGGTGACTTTGGAGCCGTCATAGCAACTAAGCACATTAGTGGAGGAACCTATATGACTGGTCAAAGTGACACCGTCCTTTCGGATGGGACGTAAAGCCGATGGTCCCCTTGGTACTTTACGATAGGAGTAGGCTACGTGCCGGTACCAGGCTTCCCCTCCTCCCTTCCTCATTATCATTCATCAATCATCACTCATCAGGCTAAAGAGGGTATTGTGCCCTACACTGGCCTTAATTACAATAAAATAAATAAATAACTAAGCACACTAGATGTATAAATGTCCCCCACTGAAAATCAGTTCTCGTAACTGAGTGGATAGAGAATAAATACAAATTTACTTTTTTCATTTATTTGCATTTATAATCAATATCGCCAATATATATAATATCGCCTACCTACTGTCGGTCATGTGTTGACCCGTCTCGGCCCGGGGTAGAATAGGCCCAGAGTGACTCTGCTAGTCGTAAGAGGCGACAAAAGGAGACCCTGTCCCTTCCCTACCACTGTCCCACTGAATATTTCTCCTCCCACTTGGCCCTGCCCTCCCTTGCTGGACTCCCGTATGACGGCCAACGCGACGTACAACGGATGTGGCTTTATTCTTCATCATCATCTTTCTCATCTTCATTATCACCCGCTCATCGTCTCGATTAGCCATTGTTGCAAAAATATGAGATGTTAAGCCCCATTTATCAATCAATCAATCAATCAATCAGTCATGTGTTTAGCCCTAAGGTTAAGTCCTGTACTGCCCGGTACATACACCGTACAACCCATCCAGGGAATATGCCCCACTAACCGAAGCTCCTAGCGTCAACCCCCTTCCCCCCCATGAACCCCGACCAGGTGAAATCCACCTCCTCCACTCTCCCCCCCCCCCCCCCTTCTAAACAACTCTACCTGGGTATACCCAGGTCCCACGCTTTCCCCCCACAGGCAAACCACACCATCCAGCCTTTCATCACAGGCAGATAAACAACGCCCGTGTTAAAAGTGCTTCGCGGTTTGATTTGAACTTGAATGTAGTTATCTTACGCGACCGCATCGCCGCGCTAGCGTACTAAGGTCGGAGATGCAGGTGGCTGTTCCATCTGCTTACAATGTTGCATGGTGTTCAGCGCTTTGTATAGTAGGCCTAATGCCCCCGGCGGTTGAAGCCAGCCGAGTCGC